>JAQFZX010001167.1:0-34820 GCA_034682405.1 Hydroisotoma schaefferi | reverse complement strand
AGGGCTCTTTCTGTTAACCTAAACCATGCACATACCAAATTTAGTGAACCTGGCTTAACCCATACTTGAGTTATCGTACCAACAGACGGACACACTGACAGACGGACACACGGCCACCGTGGTTACATAAGCCTTAGACAGGCTAAAACTTAAGTTTATTACCTGGTCGTAACTGGAGGTACAAAATCAAAAGTATATTGAAAAAATTGCAAGATCCCATGTTTTGTTTAGGTAATGCCAATAAGCAATAAGCCGTTTAATAAACCGTTTAATAGGAACAATTTAGTTAAAGATGACTACTGCCGATGGTCAACGCCCAACTGTTCTGACCAAATATAAGTGAAGTAATCCATGAAAACCACCAAAACTCTGTTAAATTACTAATACAGATGTGGTTAACCAAGAATGAGCTAAATTAGTAAATCTAGTTTCAATAAAAATCTTCAATGAAACGAAGAAGGTTGGCAAGCAGACCAAAGTTCAGCTTCTCCCTTTAGTTTACTTGCATGAATTGTCTCAGATTTATTAATAATGAATTACATTAATTCAAATTTTGAAAACATTCCTCTACTTCCTCTCGACCCTCATCACTCATTACCAGATTGTCAGGCATAGTATTCCGAACGCATTTCCAATATGTCATTGCTGAACTGAGAATATCCAAGCAGCTTTCAAGCGAAGTATCGATGTTCTCTTCTATTAGTGTGTACTCTGTCATCAAAGTCTTGATACAGTAAGCTCGAATCTTGCACGCGTTTACATTAGCGATGGACAAATTATCCAAATCCTCCCAGATCGCTACATCCGCGGTACTAAACGCGATTATATGCCTGAACAAAACGCTCCGGAACAATTGAACTTTGTTCTTGTACGTGTTATAAGCCTTGGACAAAATTAAGATTTCCTGGCAGATGAAGAGAAAGTCAGAACGTTTAGCCATCTTTTTACTGATACGGTGGTCGATTTTCAACATCTTATCTCGAACTGCCATATAGCGAAAAACTACAGTCTGCAGAGGTTTAGATAAGTCCAGAATTTTTGAGCGAAGAGACCACATCGGCATCAGAAGGAGTTGAAGCTCTAGCTCAATTTTATCACCGTTTTGAGCCACAACATGTTCGTCAAAAGTTGCCCTATAAATTTAAATCCGGATGTCTAAAATTAAGCAGATTCGCTATGCGGACTGGGTAAAAGTGTTAGCTTATCATTCAAACTTACAAATGGTCATACACTTCAGGATCATTTACAGGATTGATAAGCTCATTCTCCGCAACAGTAGGAAAGATGAACATGTTGAAGAATAGGAAATTAGTAGAGAAAGGTTTAGCATAGATATGGAATTTGATCAGCGACAAAAAAGTTCTGTAAAAATACGGAAACTGACAAAACAATAACAGCGAAAGTGAAACTGTAATGTTTTTCTAATATTATTAGCAAACTTTTATACCTGCATACAATTCACTTGATACTTTAACTTGAAATGACTTGAAGTTTACTTGATATGACAACTCTTATCAAATTAAATTAAATTAAAAGCATAGAAGAAACCGTCCTTATGTTTCGAATTGAACTCAGTAAAAATCTCGATTGCTGTAAATGTAATTTAATGCATACATTTCATGAATTTACTCATAACTGTGGGTCTATTTATACCCAACATAAACGCGTACTTGAATAATAGAACAAGACCGATAAACTTTGACCACGGAAAGATACTATAAGCACATACTTTGTTTGTACTCTCGTCACATTATATCTGGTCGTATGCAAAGGAAGCCAGGGTGATTTTTTACATATGTTATTTAAATGGGGGGCAGATTGAGACAAGTTTCCCCATTTGATTTACGTATGTAAAAAATCCCCCCGGCTTCCTTTGCATACGACCAGATGCAGCAACGGGCAAAATTTACCCCAAAACACACCCCACAAATTGTATTAAAAGCCTTTTTATAAAAAATGCACACGCAAGATTTACCCCAAAACACACCCCACAAAGTAAACTAAAAATCTTTTTATAAAAAATGCACCCCACCCACAAATTGTATTAAAAATCTTTTAATAAAAAATGTACCCCCAAGATTTACCCCAAAATACACCCCACAAATTGAACTAAAATTCTTTTTATAACAAATGCGCAAGATGTACCCCAAAACACACTCCACAAATTGTATTAAAAATCTATACATAAAAAATGCACCCCCAAAATACACCCCGCAATAAAATGACCCACAAGATTTACCCCTAAACCTGTCCTAAATTATGCATCCTATCAAAATCCAATGTAACGTTGACACAAACACATTTAAGAATTCATGCTACCGAAAGTTTTGAAGCATATATATTTAACATAGAAGATATACCCCCTTAAACATGTAAAGGATAGCGTACCACTCAATTAACGAGGGCGGCATATGGTCAGGTCAGGCCAAGGAATTACCGTATTTCTGAAAGTCACTCCCCCAGGAATAACTCCCCCTCGAAATAACTCCCTCTACCTTTCCATGTTAAAAAGTCTTTCAATTTTTCCTTTGAAAAATAACTACCCCGGGGGCGGGGAGTTATTTCCAGAACTACGCTACTCTAATTAAAATGACGAACTTTCATAAACTTTCTCTTTGTCTTTATTTTTTATCTCACATTTTACAACCCATCTTTCAACCTTTCAAAGAACTCCACAACTTGTGTCTGTTTCACACAAAACTTTATAGATAGCATGCCAATCTATTTGCGGGTTTTGTACGTCTCAAACTTGGATGGTTTTTTAATTATTTTCGTCCCACAAAATCATCAAAAAACACTCAAACAACCGAACGGAACGGAAACTAAAACTGCAACTTTTTCCTCTTCTTAAAATTTTGCATCAATTATTTGGTGCAATTAATCCAGAATATTTTAATTGTATTTTGTCATAAAAAAAAACGTCAAACCGCTCAACTATTTAACGGTTTCCTAAACATAAACTCTCCTGTTGTTATTATTGTTGCTTTTTATACTTTAATATTAATTTACAAAAAAAGTATTTATTTCGTTAATTAGTGGTTCAAAAACTGGTGAAAAGTTGTAGTAATTTGTGAATATTCAACTGGATTTAGTGTCGAAGTTAGTAAATACTCTTCTTTCTAGTCTCTAGTTCTATTCTAGCTTTAGCTAGGTATCTAGTTCAATTTAGAATTTTGGAGGAGTCATAAAAAAAGTAAGTTTATTTTTGTAAGTTTGACTGACATAATCTGATTTTGTTATTTTCTTACTATATTTTTTTAAAAAAGAAATGATAAAACATCTTGAATTCAATTATTGTTATTTGATTATGATTTGGTTACGATTCTGAAAAATTGTAGATGTTCGAGAAATAATCAAACTGATTGAGATTGATTTCTGATTTGGATTTTGGATTGCAAGCTACAAACTGGATAAACGGTCATTCCTGAAGCTTAGCTGCAGGAATAAAGTCCATCTTTGCCATCGCCATCGCTGTCATCAGTTTAGTCGGGTATGAAGAGGTTTTTCTTTTTTTTTGTATAGATATTTGTATGGTAGGATTAATTACGACGGATTGGGAAAGAAAGATTAAATTGTTCTTTGTTTTTTACAGATAAATAAATATACATTGAAGGTTGAAATTCAAGAGGAACAACGAACAAGTTCTACACTACGGCTCACTTCGTTTTGTAAAGCTCTGCTGGTGCTGGTACTGTGATATTGAATGTATTTCGAATTAATTCAACTATAACAGCGTTAATGATCGACCTTGTAGCTGATTTGTTGAAAAGTTCAACGATAAGTTCCTTTTAGAGAGTGCAACAAGTATTACTTTAGAGATAGTTGAGAACTGGGTTTCCTCATTGGTGATATAATTTGACCAGTTGTAGAAAGTAGTGTATCCATTTATCTACTTAAGTCATAAGATGTCTTCAGCCGAAGAACCTAGTCCTCAAGTGCAAAATGATCCTTCAAATCAGCCAGCGGCCCCCAATCCGATTCCTGCACCTGCCGAAAATTCAAACGCCAACCCAAACCGTCCATCCGTAATACCGGCCCCGGTAAGAGTTGGTATTACAGTTCGACCTACTCAGCGTGTGCCTGGTGGTTTAGCAGCCGGACGTGGAATATTCACAGGAACACCTCCAAGGGCTCCTCCGGGGACTGCTCCTGCTCCAGCTCCAGCAACTAACAACAATGCTGGAGAGCTTCCACAACAAACACAAAATCTTTTCCAAATGCGAGATCGACTATTTCTAGCACTTTTTTTCCGAGTATCTTTAATTTACGCCAGAGCGTTCCCAAAGTCTTTGAGGAGAGTTTTAGAATTCTGCCTGCTAATGCAGTCGATTCTACTGTTGTTTATTTTGGGTTATATTCACGTAGTTTATACAAGGCAGCCCATAACTTGCCTTAGTGAGTATAAAGACTCCTGGCCTAAAAATGGGATTTTGAGGGTCGAGATTACAACGGAAGGAGGACCGGATTATGACCTTTTGAAATCTTATGCTAAGGAGGAGAGGTTGCGACAGAGAGCGGCAGCATCACAGTTTGGACATTATACGGATGATCTACTTTCCATTATGTTGACGGCAGATTCGTAAGATTTTGCATATTATTTTAGCACTATCTAAGTTTGGTCTGCTATGGAAAATTGAATTGTGGGTGGGCCCTGAGAGTTAGGAAGGAATGAATTGAATAGAAGATACAATTATTTCTAAGTTCGTGTTACGCGTTGCGCATGATAAGATCCTTCAGTCTTTTGATAAAATAATCGCAGCAGCTCTAATGATTTTAATCCAACTCAAACTTTGTCAATCCCTGTAACCAATTTAATGATAGTTTTACAATCGTTTTCAGGTTGTTCCTAGATCGAGTAGTTTCAACCGCTGGAAGCATGTTAGCCTCAATGACCGGAAGTAATCCGAAAACGTCTACTGAACCAACTGTGGCAACCGAAGAGCAAAAAGTCGTACCAACTTCTGTGGAAAGAGACTCCCCAGAGATATCTGTGGCAAGTTCATCCATAAGTGCTTCCTCAACTTCTTCCATGCTCAGCTCAGGAGAAGGACAAGAAGCGACAGGGGAAAGTCATGAATCGAAGGACGAAGACATTATTAGTGAAGAAATTTCAAAGAATTCAGGTGGGACTCTAAATAAGAGTTTAGACGTCGAAGAAGAATCCTTAGTCGCAGCGGCCGAAGGGGCCGAGCGAAGTCCTGATATTGAGGCAATCGCCCCTTCAATTCCTATAACTGCTAGTGGAGAAGGCGGGGCTGGACCTTTAGGTGCGGGGCTGACAGATAGCTTAGATAATGTTGATATAAACGATCCAGGTTTGTATTTTTTGATGTTTATGATATGCTTTTGTGTTTACTTTCTCGATTGTGGTATTTTAACTTTTGTTTAACTGTATATAGACTCGCTGTATTTCAACAAAACATTGGAAGAAATAGAAATGTTGAAAATGCAAAAGAAACAGATCGAAGAGGACAAGGTGCTTAATTCTAGTGTAACTGATTTTGAAATGTTTACTAACTCTGGTAAGTTATGTGGAATGTGGAAAAGGTTTATGATTAAAATCTAGTTGAACTGCATCTTTATTCAGTGATTTTTTACTAAATTTTAGTCTGGATGCAAGAGCAAGCTTATATCGTAGAATACGCTTTGGAGTATGGATTTCTCCGTTTATCTGCCGAAACCAGAAGAAAACTTGGAATACCTGTCAAACTTGTCACCCTTGATCCAAATAAGGAAAAATGCTTTGGCGATACTTTTAGTCTATTTTTACTGGAGAACCTGTTAGGCTACGATGATATCTTGATGTCTAGTATCAAAAATCTAGCAGAGTCTGAGGAAAACAAGGGATACCTTAGGTATAGAATTATGAGTATTATTCCAGTTTATGGGATTCCACGACTGTGATCGGTGGAAAATCGGTTGGAATCGAAATTCGTTGATAAACGAACTAAACTTTACTGTCTGCAATCGATTACAGGAATGTAGTAACTGGGGAACAGTTCCGCTTCGTTCCTATGTGGATGGCTCGTTCGTCATACATTCCTGCGTTGCTTATCATGCTTGTTTTTGTAAGTTGAAATTAAATTTTGTGCAGTTTTATAATCCTGCGTTTCGTGTATTTGATGTGGTACATGTGAGTAGGAGTTGCAGTTAAACTACATTCAGTTTCTCAATTTTCTAGACGGTGTCTATATCGATGCTGTTACGTTACTCTCATCACCAGATTTTCGTTTTCATTGGTAAGTTTACGTCATTTCTTGCGTGCTTAAATATTTATTCGTGTCAGAAATACTGGTGATAGATGCTTTTCGTTTGGTCAAAGTAAACAAGAGCAACGTTTTATAATTCAATTTTGTATGATTACATCACATCACGTCTGAATTTTGTTTTGTAAGTCAGAGTGGACACTGACGAATCGCTTCATTCTCCTTTCTATTATGATTTTGCAGTTGACTTGCTGAATAATATTGAAGGGGCCGGCTCCATTCATATCCCAGCCGCACCTTTATTTACCGTGATCCTAGCTTTAGTTGGTAAGTGGATTTTTTTAAAGTAAACTAAACTATTTCAAATGGTTCTTACAGCAATATTGGAGATAGAGAGCATACAATATGCGTCGTTAATTTTTTACGTTAAGATAAGTAAATCTATTCATATTACTTACAATGAAATTGTTAAATTTTACTACTGTGACCTATTTTTCGAACGCCAGTCTGTATGCTGTTTCAGTTTTACAAGACTGACAAAGCTGAAGTGGCAGCTATAGTTGTCGGTAATTGATGAAAGTTTACAACTGTAGATTGTAAAGTTCCTTAGCCTTAGCATTCGATTTGATTAAATTAAAAGCTTAGCGAAAAGAGTAAGAAACATGTTTATACAACTATAAACTAAAGTTCAAAGGAGTCGTCAGATCTCGAGAAAACTCTTTGATCTTAAAAGCTCTCAGCAGACGTGAGTACACAGGTATCAATGGCTTAAAGTTTAATATCTGCTTTCCTTCATTCTTTCTTTAGTATGCCTTGTTTTACTGCACAAACACATTAATTACGCCATGAGACTGGATTTTTACACATTTTTACTTACATCACTAAATTTATATCCATCGGGGTTTCTTCTTTTTATGCTCGGTTCCCAACTTCCATTACCAATTATATCTTCATGAATTCCTTAAGAATTTTTCAACTTTGTCCTACAATGAACTCAATATTATTCGACCGTGTCCAAAAAGATCAGATCGAATCATTTTTATAAGAGTAGTCCAGCTTCCAGCGACAGTTTCATATCGCCTCCATTTACTGCTTCTGTGATGCAGTAAACAGAAAAAACCAGCACAGATCGTTCTGAAAAAAGCATTCTATGAATTCCTAAAAAAATTCTTGGACTTTTATTAAAAATCTCCACCACCTTTCGAATTCATATCATGCTTTGTACTCAGCTCTCTCTCTCTCCTCTCTCTCTCTCTCTCTCTCTCTCTCTCTCTCTCTCTCTCTCTGTGTTAAGTTAGGGGAGTTGTAGTATATGTGTACATGCATATATGTGTTGGAAAGTAAAGAACAGCCTATGCTTTCCATTCAAGTGGATTGAAACGTGCATTTTATTGATGTGTTATTATTTTTCAGGTCCAATTTTATTACTACATAAGGTTAGCCACACTCAGACGTCCCTGTAGTTTAGCATTTCTAGGAATCCTCTCCCATCTTGACAAAAAGTTGTCTAACGGTTGCAAAATGCACTTGTGCAATTACAGCCATCGTTCATTCCCAGCAGTTTCCAGCTAGAAATAGATCTCTCTTCTAAGTCAAAAATGTTGTAAGAGGACAGATAGGACCAGAGAGATGGCAAACGGACAGATAGACAGACGGAAGATAAGTCTCCAATTTCAATTAGGCTGATTGCACAGGATTTTTTCCTCAGTAAAGTAAAGTGTAGGAGGGTAGGTTTGCTTGCCTTGTTGGTTGAATAAAAGAGAAAGTGCCAGGGAAAGTGTATAATTTCACCCGATCCAAATAAAATACAATCCGTTCAAATTAGGTAAACAGTCCTTGCTAGTTTTGTATGATTGTGTGAGGGAAGAACTGAATAAAATGACATGGATCCGGTTTGAGAATGCTTTTACTCTAGATAGTTTGTTCTATTGTCGGATTTAATCTGGTGGGGTATGGCATGTAAAGTTATGGGGATGATATCTAATACCCAGTCGGTGGTGCGGTTAACTGGGAGGGTGAACTTAATACGGTCAATTTACACACAAATAGAAGAGGACAATATGTTAGGTAGGCATTCTATTGGAAGATCGCGATGGGTGATGACGTGAAACTTACATCCACCATGTGTTCTAATAACAGCCAGCATTGTACTTTCAATAGGTCGTATTTCCATTTCCCCAGGTTTTGATCTAACTAAGACAAGGTCTATATTACCACAAATCCGATTGGACATTAGAATATTTAAAGATAATTTTAAAATGTTTTGAATATCTCGTTTCATTAGAGTTGATTCTTGACTGAAGAGTGGGCTAAGAAAGTTGTATTGAGAATTCTAATACCAAAAAATGGCAATTTATGCCCTTTATTTAAATAGTTATTTTTTAAACATCACATTTTTTTGTTTGGAAAATTATAGTGGGAGAAAATTAAACTGTTGTGTACGATTGAGGTCTTTAGACTAGCAATGAAAATTTAGGATTTTTACCATCTATCTAGAAAGCCTAAGGTTGTCCAAAAAAACATTGACAGCGAAAGGATCCCTATCATCATCAGCTCAGGGATTTAAGAGGAATTTAGTAGATTGACTGGAGAATTGGATGAAATGAGATGGGTATCATTGGGGGTCGTAAATGAATAGGGAGTTTCATAGCCGGAAAATGCAATACGATGCTGGCTGTGTTCTACTCATCATTTTAGTTTAGTTAGATTCTATTTCGTCCACTATCACAGTTTCCCTATCAAATTACTCCTTGCTGAGTTGCGTTAGTTAGAGATGAGGACATGATGTAATAATAGTCTGACGTAGTGTTGGAATAAACTAGATAAATATCTATACTTCTGTAGGACATGCTTTTACTTTGGCTACGTTCTCATGTTGTTAGTTATATTTCCGTCCGCCTGTTAGTGGTAAAGTTAGTTAGGTATGATGAAATATGTCCTAGGGTTATTTACTCACAGATGGATTCAAATAAGTAGACAGCAGCAGGCAAATGACGGAGTTTTCTCCAGCAACCAACCAAGTTACAAGGATATTATTTTATTAGGCCTCGCTGAATAATTGCAACTTGTACGAGAAATACTAAGGATAGAATTTCAAGATAAGAGCAGGAAAGAGGTTTCCATCTCTGAACTCAATATTGGTATGAAAGTCGCGTTAAACTTAGTGAAAGCTAGTTTTTGACACAATATGTACCGTGTGGATGGAGATAGAGCAAATGGAGAAGTAACAAGTAATTCGAGACTTTTATATGGCTTTAGAAAGACTGGCATAATTTTGTACTGCTATTTTTTGTCTTCTACAACTTACGGTAAATTAAAACTTTGGATTTAAAAATAATCTGTTATTGTTTCTTTCAAACAAAAGTACAGAAACAATTTTTTGGAAATTTTTCACCCTATCGGGTATATATGACCCCCACCGGTACCCAAAACTTTGGATTTTGCCAAAAATAATCAATTCTTTGTTAATTTTGAGCAAAAGTAGAAGAACAATATTTTTCGAAATTTCAGGGCAATGGGAGTCATTTTGACCCCCACGGGGCACTGTGTAGTCCGATTGGGTTAGTTTATGAACTTAAACCTCAAAATCAGCCCTGGAATGCGTGTGCAAAGTTTTGACAGTGTGGCGTCATTATTTCTTGAAGTTATCGTGTCCGTACACAGACGGACGGAGTGCGTGGCTACATAAGCCCAATTGACTGGGCTAAAAAATGGTGGTAGTCCTGTGTAAGAATATTTAGAGGAAACATTTGTATGGTGATCAACTGGAGACATTTTTTGTAGAAACGCGGAAGTAATCGTAGAATATAATAGTTGAAGCTTATTGGAAATTGAAGTAGCTATATTTATGAATTATGATTATGACATCAGGATTTATGTTATATATGCTTCAGGGAGTAATTAAAACCGAAACCAAAGGTGAATAAAAGACCGTAAAACAACTTTACGTTAATTAATATGCAAGCTGCGCGGTTTCATCACGGTGCGGTGTATTGCATGCATTAGGAGAAAGGACTGACAATCCATCTAGGTATCCACCTTACATGAAATCGTTATAGCTGAAAGTATAGATTCAGGAAGTGATATTGTATCCTGTCGAATTTAATCTGAATAGTTTCCATTGATTGAAGAAGCAGTAAACCGAACCTTTAGTTCCTTCTTTGCATTTACGTGGTGACGAATTGTGTTTAATTATAATCAAAATAAGGAGAAAGTCTGTTATAGACGGGTACTGGAGCTTAAGGGACGGTTAATTTGTAATGAATCATGTTGGAGAAGAGTGATAGTGAAACCACACAGTTTCTCACCAGCCTTTTAACCGTTTTTGTGGAATGGAATTAGATTAGGTAGCCTAAATGGTTTTTATGTGCAGGGTAGGCAAAGTCATTTTCCAAAGTCAAAATGTAAGCTGATTGAGCCAAAACGTGGTTTCAGTTTTTCATGCGTAGCAGCAGCTTACTCTTTATTAATCATTTCGAAACAAGGTTTGTTTTAAAAAATAAGGCCGTTATAAACCATTTAGTTACCCTAAAACCTCGCCAGTCTATGAATACATAAACATATATAGATTTTTTATAGGAAATCGATGGCAGTGAAAAAAGGTTGAATGAGATTTTATTTAAATCTGCGTAACAGCTTGTGCTTTAAATGCGGCTTGTAGCTGAGTGAGGTTAAAATAGTATTTAGAGCTTTGCTTTTGGCGTTTGCATAGCATATGTATGTACATAATATTTAGTTTCGATGTACGACGGTGGAATTTACTGTTTCTACAGGCATAAGTTTAGGCTACCTCTTTATCCTTTCTTGTTCAGTTCGGTTGGCTTGGTTTACATGGCATTGAGCGAGCGATTGGATGTGGAAATTAGTTGTAGTTCCATTTCCATTACACAATCCTTCTCCACATTCAGTTCACCAGTGCAGTCGCTAGAAAACCTTTACAGAAATTGGAGAAACGTGTAGTACGTAAATACGTACATACATGTATCTATGTCAATGTTTCAGTACCAAAAAGTAAAAGTAAAATCGAGCCATGATATTCTAGTTGGTTGAGCTATTTGCATTATATTCAACATTGATTAGAAAATATAAATAGAAAACAGACCGCCCCTACATCACATGTAAAGTTTTGTTTAGTTGAAGCGTTGGCAGGTATGAAGTAAGTATACCGGGACAAACGGTTAAACGGTAGAGAAATAAGTCTGTTTTAGTTTTCTTTTCAGGATGAAGTTGATAATGAATGATAAGTATACAAAACATGAAGTAAGTAGTAAAAGAGTTCCCAATATTTTGATACCCAAGTTCCGTAGCTCATTTGGAGATAGAGTACCTGCAGCTTGGCTGGGTAGACAGGTAACTAACTAACTACTAAAAGTAGTGAAATCGACAAAAGTTTTTGGAAACATTGTCTACTGGGTAATGATAATGAAATGGTGAGCTATTAGTCACTACGGAACGTGGTTACGACTTGAGATTTTCTCTTACTACCTACTCCTAGGTTCTGCCACTTCGCAACTCCTGCTTGCTTAAGCATTTCGACGGTTAGAAATATTGTCGTAGTTTAAATGTAGCATATCTATAAGTATACGAGAGAGAATGGCCAATAATTGATTAGGTTTATCGCTGCAGGAGCGAGCTAGCCGGAGTAAAGTTGATTATTTGTTTTTCTATTACCTATTACTGCGGTTCCATTCAAGTAGGAAGTTAGTTTCATTAAATAGGGTTACCGTATTTCCAAAAATGACTCCCCCCTCTAAATAACTCCCCTTCCCTAAATTACTCCCTCCCCCCTTTTTTTCTTCATACCTTATAATTAAGGTCAGAAATTAAATATTTATCTCTGAAGGCTTGATAAAGCGATCGAAACTGTCTCTGCAGTGTTTTTATGCGTTAATTTTTTTCTGTTTTTTAATTCAATAAAATTCAGGCAGAATTTCATCAAAATTTTCAGTTCATGCAGTATCAGTATTACATTTTAAATTTAATGAAAATTAAAAGGATGCTCAGTTTTACATCGGCTGGGGCTGAAGCAGTCTTTACTTAAACTGGATAAAGGATGAATTATTAATGTTTTGTATCAAATTTATTTTTTATTCCTTTTAGATGAATTATGATTTTCTGGGCGGATTTAAATTTATGAATACCCGATAACTGATTGCACAATTTCAAACAAATTAAATCACAATTTGGGTTGAACAATAACTACCCCCCGCCGGTATAACTCCCACCCCCCGGTATAAATATATAACTCCCCGCTGCAAATGAGACCATTGAAAATTAACTCCCCCGGGGAAGTAATTTCCGGAAATACGGTAGTTGATTGCAGCGCAGCAGTACCATGATATTACACCAGCATCGTTAGGGGTTGGTTCCGCTGAAAAAATACACCCTTTACCTTTCCCAGTTGTTATTTGGAATAGGTGTTTAGTCAGCGGCTAAGGACGATTGCCGTTTTTATGAAGTTGATTAATAAAAATAATGATCATCAGTCCTTTAGATTTAACATAAACTCAATAATTAACCAAGCATACTGTCTAACATATTCAGTTTATCTACAGGTTTCCAGTTTATAATGTTAAAACATGCTAACATTTGCCACCCCTTCTGTACTTTTTATCCGTATTCCTACATTATTTATCTGAACTATAGGATAAAATACCAAATGAGAGGAGAAAGATGTCCCGGTCGCTATTATTTTCTTTTGAATTGTATGTGTGTAGATATTAGGTGTCTTTTACAACCAGGCTTATCTGATTCTGCTGATTGTTTAGTAATACAATATCTTCCAATCTGTAGATGCTAGAGAAGAAAGCATACTACTAGCAACAAGTCGTAGCTAGAATTCCAGCCTTTCTCTCTCTTTCCATTTACTCTCATTTTCCTTATTCAATTAATTACTCTTCCCATCTAATCCTGCCTGCTGACTTTGTCTTACTTACTTGCCTCTTTCACCTACCACCTACTGACTTCTTGCACACGAAGTAAAGTTGGATTTCCTTTTACTTCAGCGATCCTTACTTGTGTATTTGAAAGCCACCATTCCGTTGCTTCTTATAATAGTTGGGATCGGAGCTAGGCCAGGCAGGGTGATAGAAATACTCCAGAGAAATATAAAGGGTTGAAATGATTTGGAATGGAGGATAAAAGCTAGTAGAACTGTTTGGCATTGGGAGAGTATTGTAGGTATGGTTTGTAGTGTTGTAGTAGTTGTATTAGGTTTCATTATTTGTAGTTGAAAGTTCACGTAATTTAATCCAATGGACCATCCCCATATATCTGGTCAATGCCTGCTGGACGTGCTGGCTCAGGAATGTCATTATTGGGTCCAAATTTTTATCCCTTCTGTTTATTTTCACTTGTGAATTTAAAGTTAAAAATTTTTCTCTTGATTAAAATAGTAATTAAATAGTCTCACTGCTTTATCATGCATGAAATTTCGATATATAACCGCCTCCGAGTTATACTTTCGTCACCATCTGCCATGCCTTACTGCAGCTAGACCTAAAAGGTAGATTACCTTGTGCAGCATTGTTGCTGGCTTATGGAAAGGAAGCATGTTTTCTCCTAAGACTCCCTGCTGTGAGCTAGGCTTTAGTTTTCAAGATTTAATTGTAAGAGACGCTTGAAGCTAAATACTTCATTCATGCAGTACATACCTGCCTTTGTGCTCTCTTCCTTCTCTTTGCTTTAGATTTAGCTATTAGAGTCTTCTAATAATATTATACCTAAGAAGTGTAATAGAATGAAGAAAGAAAGATTTGACTGTATGCTGTACATACGTAATTTGTGAGAATTGTACAGGTTTTAACACTACGTTAGAGGATGTTACAGGAGGGTTGCGGAAGTTTGCTTATCGTATCATTTCAATAAGTAGCCCTCCTAGCAGCCTCTGTCAAATGTAGTTTATTTCAATTTTGTACCCCGGATTTAATAAAGTCCAAACTATAATTGGAAATGTGTGTGTTTTATTCAAGCCCATACCTCGTCCTACTATCGATCCCATCGTTATTAGAATGAAAGTTCGAGAAGAGAAGAAGACGAATGATTTAAGTTAATTGGAAAAATTAGAATAAAATTTACAAAAGATTAGCCAACTGGCTTTCTGAATCTTTCTGAACCCTACAGAAAAGAAGTATCCCCAATCCCATCCACCGTGACCGTAGAGATCTTGATCTCATTTATCAATTAAGCTCAACCAATTTATTTCTATTTGTATTTTCAGGCATGGAAGCCATCATGTCGGAGTTCTTTTCAGATTCTTCCACTGCGTTCTATGTTATCCTCATAGTGTGGATTGCCGACCAGTACGATTCTGTCTGTAGTCATACGTCCATCACGAAGGCGTATTGGGTTAGGTAAGTAAAAAGGCTTTGATTTACGTTTCTTCTTTTTTTAAATTGAAGAAGTATTTCTATTAATATTGAGAAAGCTACTTACCTTATTTGCCCTTGGTTATGCCTTGCTGTAAAAATGAAAGTAAATGAAGGATAGGAAAAAATAAAAGATTTTACCGTCTCTACTTTCTATCGAATTAAATCATGTAAGTTTGTGAGATCGGGTTAAGTAAAAGGCACATCAAATCTCAAGTACTGAACCCTTTTGCACTTTTAATAACTTTGAAAGCATCTCGGTGTATATTTGCAGAAGAGTTGATTACCCATTAGCCCTCTGGCTTGAGTAATTTTAAAATGAGAAAGTCGCCCAGCTTTTCACTTAAGTCAACTAAAAGTACGATACTGTGTGACAGTGACAGTATAGTTTGCCCCGGCGTGTATAACCCGGGATCAAGGGGTGATGCTGTTTTTGCAGCAGACTGAAGGAAGATGCTAAGTGTCACATCTTCAAATTATGTTCGAGGATAGAGCAGATTTATATGATATTGATATGATCAATGTTTACCGTGTAAATAATACAATCTCTTAAAGGCTTTGATATTATGTGACCTGTGAGTGAGTGGCTGCACAGCAGTGTCCTTTCTGTTTTATTTAGCAGCTTTTCCTTCCTTTGAAATCACTGTATTTTCCTGACAATATGCCGCGGCTTATGTATGAAAAATTATGTTTCGAAGCATGTTTAGCATCGGAGAGATACCCCTGTTTAACCTGTAAAGGATGGCATGCGGCTTACTTAACGCGAGCGGCATACTGTAAGGAAATTACTGTACTTCGCTTTTGGCAGTTGTAGTTGTACTCTAAATGAAGTTGATGCTAGACGCACATTTAACCTATTGTTAAGTAGCCTTACGAGTTCATAATAAGTCACAGCTTCTTTCCAGTGGAGCAAATTAGCATCTCATCTTAGAGTATGCACTGATATTGCTAGAAATTACAAAATAATATAAATCAAATTCAATGAAAATGACATTCTGGCATAGCAAGAGGCCAGCCCGAAATAGAGAAGGTTATCATACGATGAAATGCGCTTGCAAGTATAACTGCAAATATTATAGATAGAAGTAAGATTTTTTATGTCCGCACATAATATTTTTCCTACAAAAACTCAAGGGAGGTAAAAAAAACTAGCAAATACAAAGGATAGACAGAAGCAGTGCACTGCAGTGGCAGGTCTACGCGATGGAATGATATAATAATGAAGCAATAATACCACTTAATAGAAAGAAAAGTGGGGAAGCGACAGGTAGAAAAATATTTTAGCAGTTGATATTCCATCTTACGATCTCGATATTATGAAGAAAGTATAGATAGTTAAGGAGGAAAAAGTAAAAGTGATGTCACGAATGAAAGTAGGTAGGTAGTATTGGATTTATCTGAAAAAATTGTTGGAAAAAAGGGTGGGGGTGTAGTAGTGATGCACATAGGGTAGATATGGCACATCGACATAAGTGCAAGCTAGAAAGGACTTACAAAGGAATGCGAGGACTCCGAAAAAGTATAGAAGTAAAAAAGACAGGATGATGTGATCGAATGAGGACAAAATACATCATCTTTATTTATAAAGATCTCATTCTCCAACCTTCATGGGTGACTGTTGGGTAGTAGTGGTGCATGCAGTTGAAGTTGAGTCCTCTCTTTACATTTCTGTAATGCTTTTGTCCGTCTGTTCGTGGTTTGTGCAAAAAGTCAAAAGACTCGCATTTGTCAAAAACATTAGAGGCAAATAATTAATTTTTTCGCAAAGTAGCATGCAAAATATCGAGCTGTTTAATTACCACTTCCCTTTATATATTACAAAAACACTCAAATTTAAAGTTTTGCTAAAGACTCGTGAAATAAACCAACTGAATTCTGGAACAATCCTCTTAAAAGAACACTCCATGTTGTCCATGTTGCTGTTGCTGGCTGCTGCGGGTGACTTATCCTTATGGTTGGAATTGAAGCACGCGACACGGCATGAGAATTTTAGTAAGTCTTCTTCCTTCCTGCTCTTCTTCTAGCCATCGAGATTCCGAACTTGACTTTTCCCCTCTTCTTTATGCTATAATAGCCGGTTTCTTCGCTAGAATAACCAACAAGTACGTGTGGTAATAATAATATTTCATTTCACGGAGAAAGTAGGTAGGTTTGTAGTAGAGAGTAACATTATATAAAGGTACCGATATGTGGGAAGAAAAGTATATGATACAGCAATAGCATCAGCAGCGATGATGCCTTATGTTATTGCTTTTTAAACGAGTTCCCAGCTGCCCTTTTTTCTCGAAAAACTTCACAGCAGAGGCGTAAAGCGTCACATATATAACGCTAAACTTACGTTCCCAGTTATAGTAGTTAATAAATGTGGTCTTATCTACAACAGCAGGTTAGATCTGATTGTTCCCTGCCTGTTGCTCGGCTTACCGTACATGTACACTACACGGAGGATGAATAAATCAGGCTGGCTTAGGAAGGTGTTGAGTAGACTTCATTCCTTACCCGAATATTATAACCGCGTCATATTTCTATCCCCTTACAGTAATATGGTACGTTAATGTGCGGTTTAAAATATATTCAAGTAGTAGAAGTAGAAGTTAAGAAATGGATTGAGTTTGGGGCTGGATGTTAGCCTTGGTTCAGTAGCTCATTCATTTCATTAATAGCTACTTACTTTTCATCAATTCATTCATTAATGGATTGGATACTTAACTTGCCGAAATATTTCTTAGATTCGCTATGAAAGTGGTACGGTACAAGAAAAGTGATTTGAGAAAAACTGGTTAGCACATTTCTTATTCTTTAAAAGGAAAAGAAAGTTTTTCTTTCCTTTCGAATATCTATGAAAGGTTTTTTCCCCTTGTAATTAATTTTTATGGCAAACCTTAAAATTTTCCAGCAAGATAATCCGAATAATTATAATTATAATTCATTGAAGTCACAAAAAACTATTATTACTATATTAGGGTACAAATACATCCCTTTAAAAGTGATAGACGTTGGATTTCGGGTTAGAGTTCTTAGTGAAGAAAATAATTGTATTGCGGAGCCCATTTAGTTCCCAAGCGTGTGTGTCAGGAGAACCGTAAAAACTCAATATGTGTGCGACTGTGTGCGTCCCTTGAGACATTCCTCGCTTCCTTCCCTCTATTACCTTCCTTCTGGTACCTTTAACCGACAGACACACAGACTACTGCACTTTGCTTTACTTTCATTCCTCGACAGTAGTGGTAAAATACCGTTTTCTGCTCTTTTCTCTACAGCATAACTGAGTATAAATATGAATTTATACCCAGCAGCAGGTCTTTCAAGAACGGGTTATATTGGTTTCCAGTGCAGTAGTAGTATTCTGTTCTGTAGACAGTGAGTTAGTTGGCATTTAATAGCGGAATATTGCTGTTACTTGCTTTGCTCTTACTGAGCTTCTGGATAGTTTGGCCTTTTGGCCGTATTTTGATGAAGAACTGCTGCTGCTTTCCTGCTGCTAGAGTTGGATGGAATATGATCATCTTGATGTAGTTAGCAGGCTTGCTCCCACTGCGGTTTCATTCAGTATTAGTTTTCATCATCATCACCCTGCCATACCGTACAGTCCTTTTATTTATGCACATTTGTCTACTTTCTTCTGCTACTTACTGAGAGGGAGTGTCGTGAGGTAACATGATAGTTTTCACCTTATGATTATTCCTTGTAAAAAAAGTGGCTCACAACATGCGGTATTATCTCTGTGATTGGGTACTTGTTAAAAGAATTAATCGGTATATGCTCTGTTTACCATTTACGCATTTACATCGCTAACCGTAAGTTGCCAGTAATGTTCATGGGCTCACCATACCGGGGTAGAGCCAGTTAGTGGCGAAGAGTGAAGTAAAGTAATCAGTAGGACGGCGGTTTAATATTAAATTTCGCTGGATTTCTTATAATATTTTTGTATTTTTTATGTTACACATTTTTATTATGTTATTTGAAGTAGTTTGAAACGATTCATTAGTAATATATTGTATTATGTAGGAGAGTGAACTGTCTTAATAACTCTGCTATGTATTTACTTAAAGTCGTAATGATCGTCTCATTTCTCTGTTTTGGTTCATGTTACCACCTAGTTTTTAGGCAGATTTAATGATGGCTATTTTAAAATAAAGGAAAAGTTTACGAGTAAAGCATACTGATATGCAAGGCCCAATGCTGGTTTACACCATGGTTGGTTAGATCTATTGGAGATATGCACGGACTACCGTTGTAGTAGTGGTGGATGGAAGTTGAGTGAAAGCTACAGTGGAGAAAGTGGGTGACAGACAGGAGAGAAATCCCTACCACCAACCTCAAATAGGCTGCTTGTGGTTTTGTAAAATGAAGAAGTTGTGCCACGTTTAGTGAGGTTTTACTGCCTGCCAAGTCATGCCATGCCATCCTTGCTTTACTTCTTACCGGAGAAAGTCATTCAGTTTTGAGCAGTCAACTGCCTCTAAATTCGCCACTAAAGGTTGTTAGTTTACTTTTACTCTTCTGGCTTGAAACATGATTGCTGGAAGAAAGTTGGGATAATGATGTCTTGCTTGGAGTCATCTACGGAAGACCATGTTTATGTATTAACCTGCTGGTGCTTCTTTTAGTTGCTTCTATGTTTACTGCTTCCTTCCTTGAAAGATAGTTCTTTGATTGTTGTAAGTCGTAATATGAGAAATTATTTGAACTACTATAGGCTTATCATTATCATCAAATGTTGAAAGCTGCATCTGAAATGAATAAGCTTGGAGCAAAATATGAACTTTTTTCATGGGTTTGGTGGTATTTGAAGCAGTTTTGACGACTTTTCATATTCTTGTTCTTGTTGAAAACATATAACTTTACTCAATAGCCAAGCTAATTGAGCCTACAATGGGACACTCATTTTACAAAGTACGTTTGCTCATTAAAATGTTTCTTTTGGAAAAGACATTGAGAAGTAGCAGGACACATTCGTAAAAGCTTCCTAGGGGAAATTCACATTAATTTATTTTTAAGGTACAAATAATTATTTATAAACAATTTTTTTTTCAGATTTTTCTACCTGTACCATTTCGCATTTTACGCCTACCACTACCGGTTTAATGGACAGTACGGAGGACTGGCTCTACTAGTGTCGTGGTCTTTTATCCAGGTAGGTGTCAATTTGGATTTTAAACTTTGAGATTTATAATCTCTTAACGGAGTCTCGATCGTCCTGTACCAAATAGTATGATGATTCCTATCAAGAGAAAAGATTTGAAGGGTCAGAGTGATGTGAAACTTTCTTTTTTGTCATCAACTAGTGTATTATCATATTACCTTGCCATCAAGGCTTGTAATACAGTAAAAAGTACAGAGTAGAGTATTCTATGAAAAGTTTAACGTGAAAGGAAAAAAATACAGCTGTCCACATCTAAGACTTTTAGCTCAAAGATGTATTTTATTTGATGACACGTGAAAAATCGAAACCTAATGGACCTAAAAGCCCATCGTATTGTTGTCCGGTTGTCCAAAGACTTCCTCCATTCAAACACCAACTTCCTTAAGTAACTCACCTTTTATTGTCCAATGAGGCTTGTTCTGAGTGACAAAAAGATGCTGCTCAGGTATTTGATATTTCCGTTGGACAGATTGTTCCTTGCTCAATCTTTTCCTGGGCTATATCACTATAATGAATGAAATCTACTTGTTCGCCCAAGTTTAGGGGGTAGATTTCAAATAATCTGCTGTGCTGCTTTCAAAAATTAAACATTCCAGAAGTTTAAGCAGGCAGCCAAGAAATATTGACAAATCAGGGGTAAATTCTGCGTAAATGACATAATGAGGTGAACAAATTAAGCACAGTAGTTGTTCGTTCAAAGGAGAGGTCATCGAGCGTTAACTACTTCGCAGGGAAACTAAACACTAAAATTTAATATGGTACATGAATCGTTATAAAATAATAAAATCAAACTTTTCCTTCCCTTTACCTGCCGTTTTTAAGTGATATTTCAAAAAATCTACTAAGAGATAAGTTAAAATCGCTTCCACTTGAAATTAACACCAAAACTTTTATAATTCTCTATTATGTAAATGGCAAATAGTAAAAATCTATCTCCTTTCGTACCCGTAAAATAAATAAACACGTTTGCGTCCCACAGTGTCTCAAAGTGGTTGGCTAATGTTCATTGTGGGAGTCATAATGGAGAAAATAACAGGAAACGAGAAGAATAGCGTGTATGTTGAAGTTGTTCGTGTAATATTTTCCTATCATTACTTTAGACTATACGTAGAGAAACACTGTATTGTATTCTATTTTCCAGTTTCCTGCGTATTCCATCCTTTTATCGTTTGTTTTACCTGGATAAAAGAAATTGATGACTTGGGCAGCAACTGGTGGGTTAGTTTGCTAGAGATGTGGTGGCTTGTAGTCAAGGGATGAGAAATACACATTATTATAAAGTAAATCAACTTGATGTGACTCTTTTGGCAGGTGGAACGACTCTGTAATTGTATCCTTCCAATTGTACTTTCCCATTATTTATTCCACCTACTGCTCCGTTGCTCTATAACTATTGTACTGTACTTTCTCCCGGTATTGTTTTAGCATTTTAGAGAAGAAAAAAATTGATGCGGGTTTGTTTTGTGAATAGAGGAGTTAGACGGGTATTTACCATGAATGTAGTTGTAGCAAAGGTAAGGCGTGTGAAGATACAGCTGTAATTCTTTAACAGACTTTGGTCTTATGAAACTTATACGGTATACACCGAATTAATATTACCGTATTTTTCGTTATGTACTGACGATCCACAGGATATAATATAGCGTTGGAGTGCTTTAGGTAGCTGCTATGATGTCTTAATTGTATTTTTTTAAAGTTTACCTTGTATAAAACGTCTTAAATGCAATCTGATTATTTAGTATAGTTGAATATCTCTGGGTATGAATTTCAAATGGCGTTATTAGTAGACTGACTTCCCCTACTTTACTTTTGACAGGAATAATACGGGCTGTGAGACGAACTAGAGTTGATAAAAGTCTCTTTACAGCTTCATCCATTTTACTTGACACTTTCGTGTGTGTTTAGTAAAAAGGCAGCTGCTTAGCACCAGATGTGGCTTGATAAAGCCAATACAAGCTATGGATTTAGCGTTTTCTTTGTAGAAACCATATGTATTTGTTTCTTTAATTTTTAAATTGATTTACTAACTAATATTCATTCCTAAGTTAAACTTTCCTACCGCTTCTTTGGACTAAAGTAAAGGGATTTTCAACTTCGGTTTCGGTTTGGCTGTGTATTTACAAACGGGTTTTCCCATTAAAAGGTTCAAGGTTTATTTTTTATGTTGTGTTCTCTACAGCTACACTATCTATCTACAGGTGATGGGTTGGTGCAAAAGCAAGTTTTAATCTCCTCACTTTATCTTTAATTACAACTGAATTGCAGAGTTTAATTTCTTTTTATCGGACTCTTGACGCTCATTAAGATTTCCTCTCGAAGTAAGTCCCCTTACGATTCTATATTTCTATTGTACAATGTAACAGGATTAAGAAGTTGGACAGTAGTAGTAGAAGTAAGCAATTGACGTCAGGTACTAACCAAAGCAGAAGACCCTTTCCTTAATCTCAAGTTGGAGACTTGTAAATCTGTAAAGTGATTCAAATTCAGCTTGAAAATTAGATTTATTCAGCAAGAAGAGTTTAGCGTACAAGTACAACCAATCCAATTGGCTTTTACTTAACACTGGAAACCTGCAAAATATCCCGGTCTTGGGTCCGTTATTTTGTATACCGAGACAGCACAAACAAGAAAGATAGAACGGAACCCTTAACCATACCTTTTACTGCTTTCTCCTTTACAAACCGCGTTCTTTCTATGCATGAGTTGAGTCGTATTGCATCATCGTGTAAAATAATTTTAACTACTTCACTCATAAACCGCAATGCTTGCAGACAGACGCTTGCGATATAAATGCAGTAGAAAGCAATCCAAAGGATCACCCGAGAATTGTAATAAATGTACATATTACCTTACTGAAGGCACGAAGGCAAGCGAAGGGTTTGTTTGGTTTGTTCAAGGGTTGGTTATTTGTTATAAAGGGAATCATGGGGATTGAATTGATTTTGACTTGGCTTCCAAGGTAGGGTACGGCAGGTTGGTGAAAGTTGAAGGAAACCCAACAGCTGGATGGCTTATGGGGATTTGATTCAATGGGATTTACTCGAGAAGGATTTGTCTAAATTGCTGCAACTTGTTGTAAATTGTTTTATAGATTCATGATTCAACTTTTCTGTGCTACACAACTTGTGCTTTATAGTGTTTGTAGTTGGAGCATACTCGATTCAGCTTGATTATCGCGAAGTAATAAATTTCTTAAAGAAAGATATAGCTGTTTAAAGATGCTACGTGTTTTTGTAGCCCAGGACTTACTCAACCAACTGGAAGAAAAATTCACTAATGAAGCAGTGAATTAGGGTTAATATTTTATAATTGCTTGATAAACAATTTGAAATACGGCTGAGAAGGCCCTTATTTTAATCGTGAACGGAGTTCTATGCAGTGAATTAATGAAATGTGTCGCCTACACTGTACCTACTTAGATATTTTAAGTGGATGAGTCAGCCAGTCAGAGGGTTTTATTGTAGTAGTAAACATAAAAATGTAGAGAAACTTCAATCTAAACAGCACGTTACAGCATAGGTACTCTAAAACATTGTTAGATTATATGTTTTTTATCATAGTGAAAGCGTGTAGTTCATCGCGTACAGTAATCTTAACCCTACCACCCTGTTTCTCTTCTAAGAATGTGTAATGTCTGAGTAGTTTATCTACAGTTAATATGTATATTAAATTCAAGAGCTGTATACCTACCTACCCGTCATCCTTTTATTTTAATGGGCAATCCTTTATTTAAAATGTGGACATTTACTACTGCTAAGACTGTCTGTTGAGTGTGCACTCACTCATCACTCATGTATGTGACATTCACAGAATGAATGAGTATAGTAGCCCTAGTTTTAATACATACTTACCTCATGGAGAATCACTGACTGAGAACTTTTATAGGGTCAGAATCAGAATCAATTTTTAAGAACCATTTTTCAAATTTTATAAATCGCAGTTTCTAAATGTTAACTTTACACAAATTATGTATCACTATGCTGTCAATTATTTGAGATCACCATTTAAATATCTGCTCATAAAGCCAAAAACCGAAAAAAATGACCGTACACGGAACGAAACAAACCTAGTATACCTTCACCCTCAAGCTTGAATTTTCGATAACTGCATGCTTTAATGGCAAAACTGTTAGCCAAACAAATACAAAACGACCATCTGGTTCGGTTATGGCGTAGTTAAAAGTAAAATAAGGTATAACTGATGTCTTAATACAAGCTGTAGAAAGTATATTTCTTATTTCAAACTTGTTGAATGAGAAAGATGATGATGATAAACTACTTGAGTGGTTTCCGGTTGGGTTGAAACATTTACCGTCTTGAGCATTTGTATTCATCAGCCAGTTTTATGGAAAGTTAATGAACTGAAGAGAAGTAAGAATGAGCTTGTTGATGCTGATGAGAATGAAGCCGGTGAATGCGTTGACTTGTTTTCTATTACGTTCCCAAATTTAGTTTATGTTGACAAAACGCATAGTTTCCACACTATCAACCTTTATTGTATTTCTTAGTATATCCTCCACGTTGGATGGGAAAACAAAGCTGGAGCTGAGTGATCCAGACTGGCACTTTTATTTTCATCCGGAACAATCGCCCAGAATATCTAATGATTGTCTTGTAGTCTTTGTCTCAAAATTTACTTTTAGTCATTAACGCAAGAGAAAACTACAACCTGGCTGTTTTTATTGTCGACTCAACTCAACTTTAAGATAAACATTCATTCGTATTTGTATGCAGGTTCTTGAGTCTTAGATAATAATAACCTGGCTAAAAATTTTCACGTGGCTATTTCTGAGTCGTATATTACTTCTTACCATTAACATTCTGTCTTATCCACTTTTTGAAGAGCTTTTGCTAATGCAAGATGATAGCTTATTTGCATTTTAATTTGAACCCATCATTTTAAATTTTACGCTAACGTACTAGTTTTGTATAAATTAAGACCTAAGATGTTGATTTGACTGACGCGTATTGTTTTGCGGTGAAGAGACAACATATTCCACTTAATTTTGATTGCTTGTTACTAGGAAAGGAAATAATCCTCTTTTACTAAGTAAGAGCGTCATTATAATATAATTATATTTGGATTTGACGTCAAAAATTGATGATATTAGTCTTGAATTGTAGGTAATTACCCGAATCAACTGCTGGGATACTACAAAATCTGAACTAATGAGAGCAATCACTAATTAGGAGCAAAAAACTGATATTCATGTACTAAGCATGTATGTATTTGCAAGGGTTTCATGCTCATTGCTCATAAGCTTTGACCACTCTGCCGCCGAGGCCATTGCTGGCCTATTACGGACTCCCCTGTTGAGATAGAGAGTTGCTAACCATAAATAGGTTTAGCCCCAGCTCCTAACCATGCGTAAAGCAAGTACGTACATAGAAAGGAATATGCAGATTTCAATATATATAGAAAGATATATGCAGATTTAAACATATAGAAAGGTATATGCAGATTTCAACATGTATAGAACGCATACAAATCTATTATATGCTGAAACTTGGGAAGGGATAGAGAGGCATGAACGTTTTTGTATACCAATTCAAACAATGCATTTGAAAACCTGGTTTTTCACTGAAAATTATTATTAGTATTTTCGTGATTTTATTGAATATGTTAAGGATCACTGGAAGGCTATTTATACTTTTGCAATTGAAGTTAAACGCCAGTGGTATCCTAAAAGGAATTAATAAACTTACAAGGGGTTACATGGAGGACTATAAATAGTTTTAAATTTTTAATTTATGCCTACGAGTTTGCTATTCACGCTCATATTTAGTAAAAGAAAGTTTTTTATTAATGCCTACGACGGGTTTACTTGAGGGTTATAAATAGTAAAATATATGCATACGAAGACCTCCGGGCTTCACCTTAGGGCTAGTAATTATAATAACAATAAGGATGCAAATGTTTATGACAGGCAAGGGTGACCGCGACGCGAAGAGTTGAGGGGTTCAAAAGTTTGACTAGTATGTACTCATGGTTCTCAAATGTTCACTTGATTCTTTCCTCATGTTTGTATAATAACACGGATGATGTGGTTGAAGTTAAGAGATTAAAAGGGAGAATGTCTGACGATAAAAGTTCACCGAGGTGGAAACGTATTGATACGACGAGGGTGATGGGACTAGACTTCTTCAGATAATAGGGATCGTGGTTATGTCTTACGGTTCGTTGGTATTTTACAAGATATAGTTAAGTTGAAGTGCAAGAGGAAAAATAAGATGACTGTTGATTCGTTTGAAATTATAAGTTGTATTTGCTTTGAGTTGATGACAGTAAAAAGTGAAAGTGCCAAAATTATTTTGTCAAACGGCTTTACTTGCTGCGAGAAGTTGAAAGAGTTTATGCACCGTTAAGTTCTTTGTGGTTCCTATTGGAATACTTCGTAATTTGGAGCGTATTTAATACAGTTTTAAGGTATAATTTCATGCAAAAGTAGTTTTTACTATGGTAAATTATGAAAATTGTCCACAGCAGTTGCGTTTATGAAATTATGCAATTGTTTTCACTTGTTTTTTAGGCTTGTGTAATCACTCGCTGCATCTAATATTCTGTGTAGCTAGTTTTTATGTAGTGCTTTATTTGCACCTCTCATTTCTATGCATTATTTTAACGTGTAAATTAGTGGGGTTTCAGTGTTTTAGCGACCAAATCCCCTTAGCGGAGTTTACAAGATTACCGTACGCCGTACGGTGCATTACTCGGTCGGTGTACATATACATACCCACATTAAATAAACTATAATATTACTACTATCAATGTACTACTACTAATTTTCAAATCAACTACTCTACATTGTCCATTTAAAATTACTGGGTTCTTTTACATCGTATGTAAGATTATCTAGCCATTTGCCACATACATACCTTACCGCCCATCCAGAGGCTTTGTCCTTTCCTTTCATATCATTTTTCACTACTGGGAATTAATAAGCTGGCTTAAAACATTCTGCTACATCGTATGTCGTGTTTTATGACATCAGGATTATGACAGAAAAGTTCAGGGTATTTCACATTTAATACTACTGTAGAAGCATAAGCTATATGCATCCTGATCCTCAATCACATCACATCATCGTCCGTCTCTTCTCATGTAAATTCCTGCGCCCTATTACTTTATCGATCGATTAATTTACAACCAGAACCAAGTCCGCATCCAGCCCCAAGCTTTATTTCACATTATATTATCTAGTATAGGTTTGCGGCTAGATTAAAATACTTTTAAACTGAATTCTGTTCCTGGCCGTCATCATGATCATGATCAAGAAGAAATAGTGTTTTAATAGGTAAGACACCCGGCACAACTTTTAGATATATGGATTGCTTATGTTGCCGTTATGCGTATGGATTGCACTGTTTTTCGTTGTGCTTCTTGTCGTACTACACAGTGAAGGCGGACCTGAAGAGATGGCTACATTTCAGTAAATGAATTAAAACAGTAGCAGTAGCAAACATACGTAAAGGTTTTAGTGAACTAGAAATGTGGTGGTTTCTTTGTTGCTTATAATTGTAGTAGAAATTAATTTTCGATCCTATCGTATTATTATTACATTAATTTTGATGAACGGCATATCTGTGCTATTTTCAGGTGTTAGAAGTTAGAATGACCATCGTTGATGACGAACTTAATGTAAAAGGTTTTTGTACTTTAGCAATTCAATTTTAAATAAAAACAAGAGTAGTCTAACTGTATATTGAGCAACTGAAGACTCAAACTAACTAACTACCGTCGAAGCTATCGCAAGCAAACACCCATAAAACGTTGAAACTGAATAAATCCCAAATAAGGAATAAGGACCGATAGAATCCTAAAGACCAGCGATTCTTCTCTAGTCACTGTTACTTTAATGAACACTCGTACACATATAGCGTAGTGGTAATAGGACTCCTGGTTTGTAGTAATAAAGATGGTGAAAGTATAAAGTGTAAAAGTATGCAGGGGTTCATGCATTAGACCGGATGCCCCTAGTAGGATTTCCATTATTAGCCATTAAGGATCCAAGTGGTAGGGAATCTTATTCAATATAGCTGACAGCATGAGACCAATATTAGTCAAGGGATCAAGCTTAACACTCCGATTAACTCCCTGCCGCCAGTGCCAACCATTATTACTCTGGCTTTACTCTCTTCCTCAACATAATTTATTTCAGGCTCAGTCAGCGTCCTCTCCAATATAGAATTCCAATGGCTCAAGAACTCCATAGTTGTCTCACATAGATAGATGGTTGGTCATATTATTGGTTCCTTCAATATGACTACTGACTACAATGAGTAGACTCAGATATTGGATTGAAAGGGCAGTTTTTTCCGATGAGTAAAGTGAAAGTTAAGTACGGGGCATGGGGAAAGTAAAGTTCCTGTGGATTGATGTACTTTATCCTTGCCGTACCTACCGTTAATTTCATAAAGTGCTCTTAAATGCTTCCACATTAACAGGAACTATTTATTACTCCTTATTCCATTGCCATGTTGGAATTCTAATCGTGGGTGGTTGCTTTTCGAAATTCATTCTGAAAAAAAACAGGATACCAGTGAGGTATAAACAAGAGAGTAATAGCTGCTTTTCTGCTGCGGTATAACTTTTAAAAGATTACCGTTATAACGGATTAGGGCTCTACTTATGAAATGCAAATAAGGACATTTTAGACTTTAGATGGACCGTGACAGTAGTAGAGAAAACAACAGCAGGAGTGGGTTCGTTGTAATTTCCAATAAAGTCAAATTTTCGGTATGTAGTTTTCCAATAAGTTATATTCACTCTGGGGGGTCGCTGTACTTCACCGAGTTTCAGGACAAGATGATCTTACATCGACAACGCGTAAGGATTTGCATTTAGTGTTGACGTATGTTTTATTGGATGGTGTAATAGTGACAAAATAATATAGTTAAAAGCAATCCTATCGAGTTGTTTCGCTTACTTGTCGTTGTTGAAATTTTACCTATTTACTCAATCAGCTGGAACGTTTATAGTCAGTTTATTGAGCGGAAAATTAGTAATTGGAAAAATCATTGAATATGATGGTTGGATGTAATTTAATTGAACTTCAATCATTTTTATCTGGGGTTTCTTGGTTTGGTGTCCGTATTAGAGGTACTGATACTGGTCGTGGTCGATTGTTCTAACGAAACTAGAATTCCTTAGTGAGTTCGCAGAGCTAGCAAACTGTTGAATGAATACCAGAGAATATTTCAAATTTATAGCAGCTATAGGTTGGGTTACTTGCCATGGCTCAGGTAGATATGCAATATCTCTATGTAATTAAATGTTGTAAGGTAATTTTGGAGAAAGCATGATGGTTTAATGACCATGTCCGTCCTATGTCAAACGAGGAGGAAAGTGTCGGCTTCCAATCTACTCACGGTTTTACTGCTCGATAGTTACTTTACTTATTATTAAGGCTTGCGTAGCAAAAGCCTTTATGTGAATGACCGATCACTCAGGCTGGCTGGCCCCTACTCCTATTAAGTGGGGTGTCGCTGTAAAGCTATTTACTAGTAGAGTTCACAACACGTGTTCGTATCGCTATATGACGCTCAGGTCAAAAGTTATGACCTTCAGAAGGTCACCATGGGGCAGAGTGAGACTCTAGTGCCTAATAGTACCCACAATGATAACTTCATACAACCTATTTTTGTCTCATGTCGCCCCACATCTTTACCCAAACACCCCAAAAGTTTTCAAAAATGTCTCACAGTGCCCCAAACACCACAATGTCTCACAGTGCCCCCAACACTTTTAAATGTCTCCACTTACCCAACACCCCAAAATGTATCCACTTGCCCCCAGCATCCCAAATGTCTCCAATTGCGCCCAACTTCCCAAAATGTCTCAACGGGCCCCCAACACCAGGGGACTTAAGTGAGAAATGGTACACATAAACAAACGCGTATAATTCCCTTAAAAAATTCCTAATAAACGCAAGCCTTAGTTACGCCCGTTTACAACGGTTTATTATGTATGAGTATGAGAATGCTGACCAATCAAGTACTATTGTAAGTAGAAGTACAGAGTAACCAGGGTTGGTTGTAATAAACACGAGGATGGAGAAAGTTACTCGGAATGGAATTGAATGATCCTTAATTACTGGGTAGTTAACTAGTTAATATCCCATTTCTCTGTGAGAGGGATATTGAAAAACATGTAGTCGGTTTGGTAGGAGAGAAAGTATATGGCTAATAACTTTTCGGACTAAATTAATAGCCATACGTTTTGCGTTGGGAGTTTCACTGGGTTAGTTGATAAGGGCTATAGATGTCTGTGAATGTAATGTATTTTATTTTCTGATTTACAATAATTGAAAGACAGCCAACCAGCATACAGTTCAGTTAAGATTTCATTAGCTATACTAGGATAGTTTGCCTAATTGGAGTTTAATTTAATTAATAGTTTTGGATTAATCTTTTCTCTGTCGTATTTCAAGGGTGCTCCTCAGTAACTTTCTAACGAATTGAAAAATGATTTTCTTTTAACTAATGTATTGTTAACTTACTTCATATTTTTACTTTCAGCATTCGATGGTTTACTTCTACCATCATTACGAGCTACCAGCAATTCTTCGCCAAGCCCAAGGTACTACACATCTGCAAGCAGAAGATCCATCAAATCCTCCTGCTCCGGGTGCAACCCTTGTAAACCTTCCGTCTCGAGAAAGCTCAGTACCAACCTCGACCTCACCTGTGCCTCCATCCCCCACGAACAATGAGCCAAACAGCGAAGCAACAATAGGAGAAAGCAGTGCATCACCGTCATCAATACCGACGTCAGTAGTCTCCAATAATCCTATTAATTCTAGTCCTGAAGCTACCGGAAGTAGCGTTTCAAATCATAATCAGCCAATTTTGACAGCCCCTAATTCGGATTTACGCTCTGCAGATGGAGATTCAAGTAATGCATCTGTTATCGCTCATTGTACTACTACTATTAATCAGCTTTCATCCCCATCATCATCTGAGATCAGGAATTTAACGGTGGAATCTTGTACCGTGTCATCTTCTCCAGTGGTAAATAATTTTTCAAATAATTTACCTGCAGAAGGAGCTCAATTTCAAATACTTCCCCAAAGGGTCAGTCCATCCTCTCCAGATTTAAATTACTCGTCGCCTAGTGCCACACCTATAATTCCAAGTGCTAGTAAACTGTCCCAAGAAGTGGGCACATCTTTATCCTCTCCACCATTATCTTCTCCCAGTAGACCTCCAACTATTTTTAATGACAGGGACATAAATATTGTTAATAATACTTTAGTAGATGGGCACGGTGACCGTAGTGGTGATGAGGCCGAGGAGAAAAGTACTACTGAGAAGGAGAGTGGTGTGAATAGTAATGATTGTAATCCGACTCGTCCTCACGGTCTAAGTGATAGCAGTCGTGCCAGAGGTGCAGGAATAGTGGAATCCCTACGAGCCAAAGACATATCTACAGACTATCCAACCGCTACCTTTATACCATCAGTGGCATCACTAAATTCAGCCTCAGCTCAAATTCCAGACTGCTCAAGTAGTGAAAGTCAACTAAATCATTGTATGAATCCAAGGGATGAGATATCCTCGTGTCCGGCTGCGCCCTCGGAAAATTCCACGACAAATAATCATGTCATATCTAAAGTGAATTCATCCAGTAGATTCAGCGAAGTTAGCAGTAGTAATAGCCGAGTATTAGCTATGGAAAAAGATAAACCATTAAAAAATGAAGATATCCTTAGCTTGCGAGGCATCAGTATAAATAGCTGTTCAACAGGAGATAAGGATCGCCAAGATCATGATCGTCCCAACCCCAGTGATCATCAGAGTACTGCTAGTTTGAGGGCTACAGGATCCGCTAATGGACTAGGTAAGTTTATAGTTGAAATCCCTAATCAAAACTAAAATGAGAATGGATGAAGGATGGGTGGAGGAAGAGTCTTCAACTCTCTTCCTGTTTGACAAGAGTTTGAGTGTTGACTAAAGTGGGGGAAATGGACGGTTGGATGAACTCCAGGAAGTAATACTTGATAGTATAAGGTAGGTAGGAAGTCATAGGAAGAAGATAAAGATATGCTATACTATTTATTCCTAGAAGAATAGTCTTAAGTTAGGAAGTTGAAAGAAGTTTTATTAGTTATGTAGTTGATTATCTTGCTTGAAAGGCAAGAGATAATTAAGCTCTTTCGAAGTTTTAGAGAGTGATTAGGATAGTTAGTGGATATGCCATATTCCATTAGTACTAGTATCAATATCAGTGTCATCGTTAGCTTCACCCTCCTTGAGTTTGATGGACTTGCAATATGTGGCAATTTATTTTTGTTTTAAAAATGCTTCCTTTCCTTATCCAATATAAATGTACCTTGCAGTATGAAGATTAAAGCCGAGGAGCATCATGTAACCTGATATCCTATCTTGTTTTTGAAAAAAGGGGAAGTCTTAATTTTAGTCGTGGGAAACTGTTCAGTTAATTTTAACATGATCTTGATATTTCAAAAATTGGTGGAAACCTTTATTAATGGAAACTATCACTAAGCGCAAACTCCAGATTTCATTTGATATCTTAAAATAACCTTTGAATCAAAAAGCTATTTTAATAATGGGCTGGCTGGTCCAATCCTCGAAGTTACCATTTATCATCTACGCAGTCTGTCGTTTCATCTCTGATTTTGAATAGGAAGTAACGAGTCTGCAGATGTCTTTAATTATTATGTATATTCCCCGTCATTATCTACTTACACAGAATAAAAACGTATTTTTGTCAGTTTCATTTTATTCATAGCTCAAAAGATTACTTTGATATGCATCAAACAACTAATTTGTCTGGTTGAGAGTTGAGGGTTTTTATCTGTTCTGTTGTACTTGTTCCCCGTAATTTTCGAAACGGGCAGGGTAGGATCTCCCGAGTATGAGGATTAAAGGAAGTAAAAGTCAGTATTGAAAGATTTTTTTTAAAATAATCAATCAACCACCCGGGTTGGTATAAAGGCATACTAACTCGTGATGTACACCTTCTGAGAAACCGAGCTAAATTAGAGTACATACTACTTCTGCCAAGACTGGTGGTATTATGAGAATGATGATGGCTGGTGATCCTGATCATCATCCACATGAATATCTTTATTCTGGTGATCAGAGAGTGATGAAAGGACGACGGAGGGAGTGGAAACGGCCTAGCGATGATGAGGGTTGCCACGGATTTCAACTCGACCTGGTGACGTGGTCGAGCTGGCTCGTAGGGAAGGGAAGTTCATCGTTCACATCTATTCTGATTCTTTCTCCTCGTTAGTTAATAATATCATGGGCAATATCATTAAAGATAGACAGGTAGAATATTTCTAGTGAAAGAAATCAGATGGAGAAAAGTACGGAGTCAGCCACCAACAAGCAAACGAAACGTATAAGTAAGAGATACAATGTTTGGCAGAATATAGCTAGGACAGAGGTGTAGAACAGAGAACTATATGCGATGTTAATCAAGATAAAAAGACTAGCGTCAATGAGTTTGTTATCTTCTTTTTAACTGAGTTAGTGTGTAGAATTGAAACCTGAAACTGAAACCCTTCTTGTAGTGAAGAATCAAAAAACGACAATGCTTCAAGGAGGAAGGTTTTTTTAATTGCTTGCTTAGTAGTTTATTATTGTTTGCCTGCTTTACGTAAACAGTGGATTGATAAGATAAGGATGGATTAGATAAGGGTTCTAACGGCGTGTGTATTGTAATATAATCTTCTTTAATTGTATTATTGCAGAATCCCTGACATCCACGACGCAGCCTCCAATATACAGTAAAAGAAGTGTGAAGGAAGTCCAGGAAGTGGACTAAGCACTAACGAAGAAATGTTATTATTATTCAGTTCGTTAGTTAAGAATTTTGTTCCTCGATAATGTCAATAATATGAAAATGATCAAGCATAGAACTATGGTCCACTCTGTTAGTAGACATCGCCATTAATTAGATTAGCTGAAAAGAAATGGGGAAAGTCTAATTGAGATGTTGGTGCTTCGTGAAAGTAGAAGACTTGCCACTATTATCAAGTCGTTTACGGATAGTAAAATAAATTATTGTTGTAGCATCAGAATACAATACGATTGAAAGTCAATCATAACGATGAAAGGTCGCCCGGCTGTTGCTAGCTGTCATCTCGTGAAACGGCGAAGAAGTCAGTGAATAAGAACGCTTTATGAACTTGATATTTAAATTTATTTCTGATAAGAGGTTGCCCGGAGGGCACGAACGAATTTATTAATATTTATATACATCGTCATTTTCGCGATTATATAATGTTATATTCCATAATTGGTGTTGTAGTTGATTTACTGCAAGCCCTTGAGCCTATAAGAAAAATGAACGATCTGAAACTCTATTATTCGATGTTTGACGTTCATTACCACACGTGGAGTCAGGTACGTGTATAATTGCGTGCATACATACAACCCCGTAAGCCAACCTTTCCACGACAGACAGACCATTTCAAAGTTCAATGAGCGCGACCTCTGAAGGCCTGTCCATTAACGATTTCACGCAAAAATCGGTTTATTTGGACTCCTTCCTGCCCCCTGTCACGTAAAAGATCGTCGCCCTCTTTCTTATATCTTACGGGAGCGGCCATTTTGTCATATAATCCTGAAAAGGTTGATTGCGATGCATAGTTGCAGCGCAATAGCTGGGCCAAGTAGTTAGTGCGACAGCACATCCATAAAAAAACTAGTTCTCTAACCAAGGTTAGTCCTCCCGACGAAACCAAAACATTGCAACATTCTTGCAATTATAATTACAATCTTTGCCCTTTAGAAGAGATAGGTGTCTATACGTGATTTAAATAGCATTAGGAATTTGATTCATAATAATTAGGTACCAAAGCAATACGGAACCTCTCTTCTCAACAAGACCGCCCATTTTAAGCCAGTAGAACTTTGACGGACGAAGTAGTAACAAAAAAACTTATACTACGATGATAAAGATTTATTTATTCATATACCACTACCCGGGTTCCATTATCTTCTCAATCCCAAGTGTTAAACCCTCTCCCATCTTGAGCATTATAGTAAGGTATGGCTTGCAACCCTACATTTGAGTACATCTTGACATCTTGATTATAGGGTATCAAGATGTCAAATGTACACTTTTTTA
>JAQFZX010001166.1:0-34822 GCA_034682405.1 Hydroisotoma schaefferi | reverse complement strand
TACTACTACTACTACTACTACTACTACTACTACTACTACTACTGCTACTACTACTACTGCTACTACTACTACTATAATATAATGATGGCCAACGAACAGAAACGTCCTAGACATAAATATTGCTATACCCTACACGGGATGATGATACTGTGCTGACTTAGTCGAAGTCAGTGCTGCGTGTAATACCGATGACTTCATACTGTGAGCAGTACACAAATTCAACCATCCGCTACATAAATGACTTGTAATTCACTGAAATATCTGCACTTAATGATTTGGAAAATTTGGCACTAATAAATTCCTTCTTGGCCGCTAGAAGAGCTCCCACTGCTGAACTGCCACGGCTCCTATACATGACATCTCTAATCCATAAAACTTTTCCCTGTCTCTCACCCTTCACTGCATACGAGTGCAGAGATTCAGTGCATACACCAGCCAGCCATGAACTTTAGTTCACATGGAGGCAGTCAGACACTTTACTTACATTATAATATTATTATTATCATGTATTTCATTCAGCAGAAAGACAGAGCAAACAACATAACTGGAAAACCTCCTAAATGAAACTTCCAAAGCTTGATTGTCTCAGTTCTATGTACTACTTTTCCTGTTTTTATCATTATGATTATATCAATAGGAGTTACAATGAACAAGGAGAATCCTATTATTTCGACGGGGTAAAAAGACACTGCTTTAATCAAATAATAGTGCTATCTGTAGCTCTTAAACTTGCTTCCTACTTGTACCACCACAACCAAAATCCTACCACTCACAGTGAGGAAGTTTCCGACCTCTTGCTGAGACAGTAACCATCAATGAGCTGGGTTCCTTGCTGGTTACTACTACTGTCTGTGAATTCCCTGACTGTCTTTATATTTATATGACCGAATAATAATAATCTGTGGCATAAAAAACATCATTCACTGTTCCACTTCCGCTCTTAATGCAAAGCACAGGAAGGGTCGAATGAGAACAGAATAATATGTTGAAGTTTATAGCTGTTTCACAGGGAAAGATCCCCGTGGTTAAAAGAGATCAAGCTTGCCCTCCCGGCAACAACGCTTGGCGTAAGACTGATTACCTTTTAAATGGAAGGTTGCTTTTTTCGTGGGAATATCCTCATGCTAATTTAAGAGAAGTAAAGTGAGAAAATAAACTAAAATGAACTGTATTAATTTATATGCATAAATATATAAATTAATGCAGCGTTCAGTGCACTGCTATAGTTTTAGTATATTCTTGTTTTTTCTCGGGCAAATGATGCAAATCTTACCCTATTTTAATTTCACTCATTTCATTTGGTTTAAGCAGCATTGCTAATCACTGCTGTAAAAATAATTTGCTGTAAGAACGTACCCTGCTTAATTTTACATCATAAACATTAACAAAGAATGAAATTAGCAAATGTTTAAAACTGTTTAGCCCTAATGTTCGGAAACGGCCTATTATGCAAAATCAACGTAGAAAGAATGACAGTCTTAATTATTATTCAAATTCAACGGATGTTACATTCATCATTTTTTCTCGGAACCTTTCAGAAAATAATATAAATAAATTATTTAGATGACATTAGATTGGAGTTTCAGATAAAGTTACCGTGTTACTTAAGGATGAAACTAAGGTAAGAAGATCGTGGAATGCTTGACTGAATATCGAGTTCTCTTCGTGTATATTCACCTTGCTCATAGCAAAATTATAGCAGTTATTGTGCTGGTAGTAAAAGTTAAAACGTCGGGCGCTTAAGATATATCGTACAAGCGAAATATTTAGTATCACCTTTGAATTTGTTTCTAAGGTATAAGTAACCGTCAAAACTCGCCATTTCATTGTTTTGTGCAGTTAAAATTATTTCAATGGACATTTTTGTAAGTAAAAATAACAGTTGCTAGTTGTGCACACAGAGAATATTTCTTCAAGACAGAGAGTAGTATTAGGAGTGGAAGAATCTTTTATCACTTACTTGCAGGCAATCGTACCGGATAGGCTAATTATCCCATGCATAGATAATGCAAATAATATACGGCAGGAATAATAAAAAGAAGTATTGAGAAATAAGTATAGACACAGCAGCACAAGTTGTAAAATTTCGAACTCTAGGCTTTCGAACTTTCGTTTTTTCGATATAAAGGCCTTTCGCACAAAAAAAATCGAACTTTAGGCGTACATCTTATCTCAAGAAGTTAGGAACAAGCGTGGTTGTCAGGAAACACAAAATTACATCAAGTTTTGTGCTTTTTGGAATCTGTTTCATCAAATGAACATAAAGTGGAGAACAACGAGGAAAGTTTTTACCCCTTCAGGAAATATAATAATAGCACATAATAGCATGAGCATAACCTGATGAATGTGGAATATTTAAAAAACCATCGAATCTCCTGACAGCACTTTCTTGGTTCTAATTCTGAAAACTTTTATTTTGTATATTGCTATAAAGGATACGTCCGAGGAAGACAATTAAATCCCAATAATTATAAACCTAAAATCTCAAATATATCCAGTGATAACCCCATCCTAACACGATTTGTAACTAAATATTAAAAATGAATGCACTTTTCGTATAAGAAAAGGAAAATTCATTACACAGGAATTTATAAGAAACTATACCAGAGAATAAGGTAATAAAGGCCATTCGAGTTATTCGATACCCAATTCAAGGCTACAAAAGAGGCGTTCACCAGGCGAAGGTATTAATGGAGATGGAATTGTTCAATAATTTCTGCAAGAGATAAGTACACAAGGGTAATTGACGTTTCATGGACCGTCCGTAGACAGTTTGAATGGACAATTTATCTGTAGCGTTGTCATGAAAGGGACAGTGGTCAAGAGAAAGCGTCAAGTCGAAATGTTACTTATCAGCCTCGCTTTCCCACTTAATATAACCCACATCAAGAATATAACCTAACATATTTCCATACTTCGCAAGCTTTAATTGACAACCTTACAAAAATAGAAGAACAAAAACTGGAGGACGTTCTCTACCTATACCACAAAACCTCTCATCAGATGTATCGTGGACCCATTGTTTTTTCATAGAATCAACAAAACCTCCCGTATCTATGCACACGGAGAATGGTCATTAATGGTAAGAAACTATCCGGTCACAGAAAAGCTACCTGCTACCCAGCTTTTATACAACCAGGCTGGACAAGATGGTTAGAGTTAGACTTCCTTCCGGGCGGACAGAAGCCAGTGTATTTTTTAGATGAAATCAATGAAGCCTCAGTTGTTGAAGTCTCGATGTAGCATAAAAATTTGATAGCGTAGCCACTGTAACACCTTGGGCCATCACTTTGCGTGCTCAGAGTAGAGGAGTAGACCAGATAAATAAAACAGCAACTCATGCGACCACTGCTGCTAGTTTTTGGCTCCTTCTGGCCATCATCACATTATCATCAGGTAAGTGTCAGTACATAAAAGGTTTTTCTAAAGCGTGTTTATTTTCTTGGTATCGTCAGCCAAGGATATAAGGGGAGGTTAGATCTATAATGGAGAACTTTTCTCCATGCATTTTTTATCATATTGGCTCCTAGTAATTCATTCTATTATCTCCCTCTTGGCACATAAGCCATATTACACTTCGTTAAATTATTGTCAGCAGGCCGATTGTTTAAAAATCATCCTTAATTTCACTGCTTACTAACACAACTATTGTCCAAATGAGCTTACCCTCGTCGTTCTTAGTCTTGTATCTACGTTCTTGTCCTTTGTGGAGCTTTAGCTTAGCTTATTCGTTGTGTACTTTAGGCTGCTGAGTGAGTACTCTAACATTATCAACGGATGTGGATTGATTAAGCTTACAACCGGAGTTTAAGATGGAATCAATCGATACATGATAATCGTATTGAATAGAGCAACCGCTATCCATCTAATAAATGGGCTTTCGATTTCAATAGTCTTGGACAGGCCCCTCGCTCATTAATGGTAAAGTAGAAGTTCTCACTATTTTTGCATAAAATACCGAGAAAACCATGTTGTGGCACATAGCGAGAAGATTGGTCAAACCTAGTGATGATTATCAACTATACAGTCAGTTTGGTTGCTGGTGGATGGATGGAAAGGAAATAAAAGACATGCATTAAATATAAGACATCGCTGTGGTGTTCCTTTTGGCACATTATCACATTCAACATTTCGTGCACACATGCGAAAATTGCACTCATTATTGAAGAGGTAATAGAGGTTTACGTGTTTATGCGGCATAATACAGTTTTGGTGGTTGGATTGTGACCATTTGGCGAAATTAAAGCTGCTTCAACCTAACGCTCGAATACAATAACCGTGCTATCTTTTCACGGGCTCACACCATGGCTTTGTTGAATGTCCAGCTAGTTGGCCGTGTCAAAGTTGACTTAAGTCTTGTACACAGTAGGTGGGTTGGGAGCTGACATTATTGCACATCAAATTATAGATTAAAATTTTAAAACTGGTTGAGGGGCAGTTTGTTTGTCGTTTAATGAAAGAGTTTGCCTTTCCGTTAGCCTGGCTTTAGCTAGTGAATAATCTTCGGTGTGTGTAATATTTACTTTCTTTTTATGTGTGCTATTTTCAACGTTTAATTTCATTTGACACCTGACAGTAGACCTGCGTGGTTAAGATTTTTATCAATACTTCACACAAAAGTAACTAATACCTGGCTATCCAGACTTGCACTTACTTAGATTAAATGTTCCAATTAAGCGTATCCTTGGTATTTTATTAACATACGATTAGAAAATTCAATTCTCTATTATTTACTAGCACAGGAAAGCATATTCATGTGGTGTGTATATACATGTTCGTACCATCTTTTCATACCGTGTCACAGGCAAGAGTTCATTGAAAAAAGTTCGAGGTAATTATCGAATAATGACTGTGTAGTACCTGCTTTACCTATCTACCTAGTGCCAACATGCTTCTCTGCAAAGTGCCAAATTTCTACTAAGAGACCGCTTGCGCTTAAAACACTAAACACATGCAAATTTTTGAAATATTATTACATGGTCATCTGTCGGCATAATAACATTATTAGTAATAAATTATTACCTCACAAAGCGATATTCAGTTCAGTAGCAGTAGGACTATACAAGATTAATGTTAGCGAAATAAGTGATAGTCCATCTAATTTCCTCATTCATATGGCTAAACATTTGCTGTACACATTTGCCTTAAGAAGCAGTATGAGGAAAATACTGTGCTTTATTGTGTTCACCAAAAGCGAACAATTACTTTAAACACAAATACCAACCAAGATTTGAATCCTGACATTCCAAAATTCGGTTTCTTTGAAAGATACATTCTGTTTGAAACTGAACCATCTGCATGTGAATAACAACATTCCTAGCTAGATAATAGGTTATTGCAATTTGCGACTTAAATTGCAGACTGTTGAAAATGACCACCAGTTAAGGAACCAACCTGGTGTTGAAATCCTTTTGATTAAAATGAAATCGCCACCCAAGATTAAACCTTCATGATATAATGAATACACATTCACATTTGAGAATTTGCAAGCGGTCAAACCTCATAACTACAGTCCAACTTATTTCAAACTGCAACTACTATCTGTAACCCTGCATTCGCCAACACATGACAAGTCCAACGTTTTTGTAAATTTGCAATTTTCTTCTTGACACCGGGAGAATCATCTGTGAGAATAAACCGTTGTAAACGGGCGTAGCAAAGAGGTTGTAAAAAGTCGGTGCCCAATTTGTGCGCGCAATGTGTTCGGAATGAGCGCGCGATGTGTCCGGTCCGGAGTGATCGCGCGATGAGTCCGGAGTGAGCACGCCATGTATCAGGAGTATTTTGAAACAACACACCACTTAATAGGGGTTGCTATTTAAACTTTTGATGACCTGTGAACTTTAACCTTGAGGGGTGTGGTCCACAAGGTCGACCTTCAAATTCAATCTAAGTTAAACTCCAATGACTAATATCCGAAAACAGAACTTGAAAAAATGCAACCGTTCAAGAGTTATCGCACGGACAGACGGACGGACCGACAGACAGAGTGAAACGTCATTCACGTAAAGAGGTTTTACAACCTCTTAATAAATAATATCTCACTTCTCAACCAGAAAAGTACAAGTGGTAATATAATTTATATTTGAGTACTGGGTTGCATAGTTAGATTTCAAGACGGTTGCTGCATGCTCTTCTTATCTTGGTTTCACCTACTTTGCATAACAGGAAAAGAAATATAAACTGAAAAATCAGCAGCAAGCATAACAACACTAAGCATCAAAAAGAAGTAACCAACTTGTACAACATTTTGCATGACAAAATGAAACAGGTGCGAGAAATTGAGTTTACGTTTATTGCATTGTAATTGAAACAAGAAACAAAGAAATAGAGCTTCTATAATCTAGACTATCTCCTTAAGTACGTATCCATAACTATCACTATGACAGAACATATAAAACCAGAATTAACAGCTCGTAACAAGGTGGCTGACTGGAACGAGCCATCCAGTACTTTCAACTTTTGGCTTAATAATTGTGCTAAGGTATTAAGCAGTCTACGTAAAAAAAACCTGCCATTTGTTACCAATTCTTTTTTCAAATTATAGGGCTAGTTTTGGTGTCATGTGGATGTCTTAAGCTCCGGTTCAGTGCTTTTAGCTACATGCATGTGAAATCCAGTACAAGGTGTTATACGTCAGTAATTTCATGCGAGTGCACCTTCCAAAAGTAGCCAGACATATTTGTTTCACATTAGTAATTTGTAACTACTGCCTTTACTATTGAAACTTACGCATTCGAGAAATATAATCTAATAATTAAAGTTCGTTATGATTTGCTCACCATCCCGCTATGTTGCATGCAATTACATTTACTAATGAAAAGTGGTAAATAAGACAAGGCAGCTTTTCTCTCTGCTGAAAAAGTTCTTGTCAAGTTTTACAAAAATCAAGCTTAATGAAGAATTATGTACTAGAAATAAAAACCCAGTAATGTTTTTGTTAATTACAATCTAAAAGTAAAGTAAACAATACTGTCATGCAGAAAAAGGTCCTCTATATGCATGCTAATCTTAGGCCAGTGTAAAAAAGGTAGGGAAAGCGAGAGAAAGCTATTAGTGGGAAGAACTTTCATTACTACATACATCAGTTAAATCGGTGTTTCAAGCCTGATAGCGTGAGCTATGAAATATATGAGCTAGACTAACATGCAATAAGATTGTATGGTGTCACGCACCCATTAGGCTATTCTTATCCTCGTGGATTCAACCATCAAAACACCATGTATTTTTAGCTAGTATAAATTCCGCCCCTTTTTCACTCCATTCTGCCGTAGTGGTAGTAATAATGACAACACGAACGTTAAGAAAATAAGGAAAAATTCCAGCCGTTGAATTAGATGTTTGTGCAAAATTGCAACTTCAAAAATATATTAATAATTGTCCGTATCCCATTGTTGAGGATTCAAAAGACGCAAAAACAATTAAACATTTGATATAAGGAAACACAAAGGAGCACTTGTTGCTTTAATTGCAGCAATCAAGATTCCAATCACTGGATTTTTATAACAAGTTGCCGCTCTATCACCTTAGACGGTTTTTAGGGGATTTCATCATATAAACTTTATTTCCATTACCTTGAAAAGAGTATAGAAAAGGCAGTATGCAAGTATTGAATTCAGTTGAGTTCAGTTCAATGATTTATTGGAATGATAATGATAATATGTAATACAGTCATATTTATCTCAATATCAGATCACGTAAGATGTAATAGGTTATTGCATTAATTGTAGAATCTACAATGTGTAAGTTGCTTTTGTTCTCAGATGAACAATTAGGCTAGCTAGCAAAGCTTGACAGGGAAGGTAGCGAAGACTAGTCAGAATTACAATAAGTTAGTAAACAAATTTCAAGTGAGGAAGTAAACTACCAAATCCTACGACTTGGTGGGAGTCCAATCTGAACCTTCATTAAGTAGTGTGTCGCTTACTATAAATTAACATCAATATTCTTCTCAGCTATGTATTCTGTTTGCATAGTACTTTACATCCAAGTCAGATATAATTATGCCATGACAGTTTGAGTTTTGAAAATACCAAAAAATGAAAAAAATGGAATGAAAAAAAAATCAAATGAATTCAAATATATTTTAGTTGCCTTAAAAAACTTGGTCAAAATACAATCATGATACTTCCATTGAATTCATCATGGAAGAATAAATAATTGCAATCAAGATGGGCTAAATGAGGCTAGTCAATTGAACTGACTTAGGTTATGAAAGCTTGTTCTTCTTCACATGATTTAATGACATCACATTAAAATTGCCTACTGTGGTCCGACCCGACCAAACCAGCTGCGTGTTCTAAAAACCATTCGTCTGCCCACCCAAAATGGTAAGTTAATAGGAGCCATTAAATGCAAATATGAGAAGAAAAATACACATCGCCGTGTGGCCAATGGCCAAGACCAGATGAGAGAATTTGAGCGATTTGCATTATTAATTTTAAAATTAAATTAGTTTTAAGGGCAAAGAAGTTTTAAAGATGTGTGACGTGGTTCAACTTCAGTTCGAATTGCTATCTGAAACTGCTGACGAAATAAAATAAAACAAAGAAACGAGGAGGAAGTGAGAAGACATATGTTGGAAAAAGTGGATGGATTATTTCCAATCAAAGTTGAAATTAATCATTAAAAAATGGCAGCCTTTGGCAGTTGCCATTGACTAACGATGGAGTTTTAATGTTCGATAGGGCTTCTGCAGTACTTGCCTACATGCTAGGAAATCATTGTATTAGCTTTTTAATAGGGCTTGAATTGAATATCGCAATGTAAATTGTTACAGCTTCTTGTTACGATCATCCCAAGCCTTGGATGTTTTAATTCTCTCACAAATCTGAACGACTTCCAGTATTCGAATGTACTCTGAAATATTTATTTGCAAACATGTTTATCTTAATCAATCGTCAGCTAATGTAAAATAGCATAACAGAAAACAATTTGTAGCTCAAAATGATTCCATTGTGTACTTTAATTTAATTTAAAGTTATTAATTAAAGTGACAGAGGAAGGACCATTTTCTCTATCCTATTTTTCTGTCTTCATTAAGTACAAATACATTGATTGCTCAAGATTTCACATAAAAGCTGGAAGTCTTATAACTGTAATATTTTATATATAACTGGTGCTATAAACACATCTGAAAACAAGTCATGTTATACACCATTTTCCTGTTGTAAGGTGTAAGTTATCGGATTAGTTACCAGCAACTGTCTGGATTAAGTTAGGAAAACACCTTCAGGCTTTGTTATCTGATAAAGATGATGTAATAAAAAGATCTTCTATCCATCTTCCCTTACAAGTCATAAGGGGACTGCGGTGACTGGAATTTCCTATGACTTGACTTCCCTGGTTCCTTTTTCTGAGGAACATACCAAGCTTCCCGTATTCCATATGCCTGACATACACGGCAGTCAATTTGGAAAGACAAGGGACAATAAATATCTGGTTAGCATTCACTTTGAATAAAAACATATGACCCCATTAAAGATATAGTATAGATTTCCATGCATACAAGTTGTTGGCTTGGATTTCATGTTAAAAGGTATGCTTTCTATTCCATCCCATCATGCTTAAATAGTTGGGGAGACAAATAGGCATAGCCGTTTAGTATACGATGTCATCTTGTAAGTTATCTAGAGATTTAAAGCCCAAGATCTGTGTAGTACTCCATTACATGAAAAAAATGATTATGAGGTCAAGCCGAAAAACAAGAAAGACAGTTTTTGTCGTATTTATTACAAAGAGCTTCTCAGGTAGTTTTTCAGTATAACATAGGCCAGAGGATTCTTGACTTATGTCGTTCAGTAGTGTAGGCAGACTGTGTTGGATTTCTGGTGTGTAAAATCGGTAGATAAGCTTATTTTTCCTTCATGTTGACTACTTAAGTGTAAAGGTTAAGATCATTATTCTGGAAAGAGTCCGTCAAGTCAAGTCATTTTAGAGTCAGTCAGTTTACTTTTGGTTAGTTAGCAGGCGATACAAGGGCTGGAAACAGGGCCGCTGGAGCCTTTTTATTACCTTCCTGTCGTAGCATTTCATAAGGAAATATGTTAAACCTGACTGCCTGACTGAAACTGAATATTCTCCACCATCAGAACTAGATATCTGAAGTATATAGAACAGTCACAGTTGAACCTGGTGTCTGCTGAAATCCACTAACTATTCGAGTTGTAGCACATTAATCTTGAACATGCTTGTTTCATGGTGTGCCTTTAAAAAAATTAATTTATCGCTCATTACAGTAAAAAATGCATGTAAAACTAAAACAAACTTATGTCAAACTAAAACTACGGCTTCAGGAATGCATTTGATGATTCATGGGATTCAAAAACAAATTTAAACGGCATAACTGCAACATGTTATAATGAATATTTTTCACTTTGCTTAAAAATGCGGACTCAATAAAAACCAGAGGATATCTAAACAACGCTTAAACTAACTTTTACGCACATAACCAACAGATTCACATTTTCATATAAAATTTGCAAAAAAAACTATCCTTCTGCTAAGTGCAACCACTAACCCCGCTCCGCAATGAATAAATCATAGTTCTTGTCCCCTTATGCATAAAAAATCAATCATTCATCAATACAAAATACTAGACTAAAACTTAATTAATACGCCACCCAATCAAATTAATTAGGCCCAGAATTGATCCAGATTCTCAAAATCAATATTGATATATTTAATTTGGAACTTGTAAAGTAAACGCAGCCAGGTGTAAAGGTCAACAGCGAAATAATTACCAATTACAAATTTAAATGCCAAACCAATTACCAATTACAAATTTAAATGCCAAACCAATTACCAATTACAAATTTAAATGTCAAACCAATTACCAATTACAAATCAATTCAAATTACCAACACAATGAAACACGCCCATCTCCGAACCTAAAAAAAAAAACCAAACAATGTAGCAACAAAGCATCTTTTTTCATCCACAATCCTTAATAAATTGTAATTTAATTCCATTATTCTTCCCTTTTTTAAATCATTTAATCTCACAAGACAATCCTATAAAAAAAACCTTGAAAAATCTTAATAAAAAACGAACTTTGAAAGATAAGCCCTTTCTTTAATAAAAAATAATCATGGTGAAAGAAAATGCTGCATTTCTGTAAAAAGTGAAGTAAATGAAGAAGTGGAAGGGAAAGGTTGGACAACCATCGAGTAATTCTCGTATTTTATTTCAATTTATTTTTGAGAATACCGGGAGGGGAACTTGTGTGGGAAATTAACACATATCTTTGTCACTTTTTTACACACTTTTCCGCTTCCAATTTCATTTTTGGGTTTTCATTTTCATTTTCAAAATTACATTTTCTTGGCATAACTTCCGACCAGTTCTTGTAAAAGTTGTGTAAATAAAAAGAGGAAGACGGCTGGATGGGCCTTGGTTAGCTCAATTTAGGTGAGATTGAGAGAAAGAGAATTTATTTTAGAAATCAGTTTACAAATTTTAATAAAAATAAGTGGTATTCATGCAGTATTTTATTGCAGTTCTGGTTAATTACCGTATTTCCGGAAATTACTCCCCCCTGGAAGAAAATTCCCTTATCATTTCCATGTTAAAAATTAAAAGTTCCCGTGTTAAAAGTTTTTTCAATTTTTGCTTTGAAAATTAACTCCTCCGGGGGAGTAATTTCCGGAAATACAGTAAACCCTTTTGTTGTGTGGAGTAGTCAGGACTTGATTACATTTTTACAAAATCTTGCTCATTTTAAGTTAGTTTTTAACCTTAGTTTGGATAATTTTGTGAATTGTTTTAACGTTGCTGAACAATATTATTTGTTATAGGAGTGCTCGTATAAAATGTCGACCCAAGGGTCAACTCAGGCGACCCAGGGGGGAGGAACTTCTGGGCCGATGACGTACACTATAGCCGGGGTCAAAGTTGAATTCCCTACGAAGGCTTATCCCTCTCAAATTGCGATGATGAATCAGGTAGACTTTTAAATGTTGGGGTTGTATATACCGTATTTCAGGAAATAACTCCCCTGGGGAGGTATTGTTTCAAAGGAAAAATTGAATTTAACATGGGCAAGATAGGGTGAATTATAATTTTTTAAATTGGAAAGGTAGGGGGAGTTATTCCGGGGGAGGGGTGTTATTCTAGGGGGAGGGAGTGAGACACTTTTGCAGAAAAAACCAACAAAATAAGACAGTTTGGCAAAGACAGTTTGGCAGGGACACTTCGGCAAAAACTAAGGGCAGTTTGGCAAAATTATAAATAATGAATGATCTTGAAAGACTTACAGTAACAAGTAGTTGTATTCATCATGAAATGTATGAACTCACGAACAAAATAACTTTGCTCATCGCTTAAATTTATGAATTCTAGCATGAAAGGACTAATATATCTCTTCTTTAGTATAGGACCCTTTATTTCCTATTTCGTTCTGGAATTTAAGCCATAGAATTCTACAGGATATTCTACGAAAAACTAATAATGCTATACCTCCAGGGAAGCTAGCCAGCTCCCCAAATATTGTAATATCCCCCTGTCCCCAGTTCATCATTCATCTACCACAATTCCACCGGGAATACCTTCCTTCCTCCTTGCTCAGTACCCCTATGACTCTTCCCCTGTTCGCTCCTTCCCCAATTGCTCCCCTCTCTTCCACAGTTACCCTCTCCCCCCACTACCTCATCCCTCTTTCACAGTTCTCCTCGTCCCCCGTTTGCTCCTTCCCCCATTCCCAAATTTCTTACAGTTCTCTTCCCCCGTTCGCTCCTCTTCCAATTTCCACATCTCTTACAGTTCTCCTCGTCCCCCGTTTGCTCCTTCCCCAATTCCCAAATTTCTCACAGTTCTCTTCCCCCGTTCGCTCCTTTCCCAATTTCCACATCTCTTACAGTTCTCCTCGTCCCCCGTTTGCTCCTTCCTCAATTCCCAAATTTCTCACAGTTATGTTCCCCCTTTCGCTCCATTCCCAATTTCCACATCTCTTACAGTTCTCCTGTTCCCCGTTTGCTCCTTCCCCAATTCCCAAATTTTTCACAGTTCTCTTCCCCCGTTCTCTCCTTTCCCAATTTCCACATCTCTTACAGTTCTCCTGTTCCCCCGTTTGCTCCTTTCCCAATTCTCACATTCCTCTTCCCCAGTTCCCATTCCCTCTACGATCTTCCTCCCCCCTTTCCCAAGTTTCAACACATAGCAGAAACCTCCCTCTTCTTCCTTCCCCCTTTCCAAGCTTCAACATATATTTGAGGCTTCCCCGACCCCAGTTCCATACCCCCCCCCATCTCCCTCCTTTTCCCTCCCCGATTTCCCTCCCCTTTCCAAGCTTCAGCATATATTTAAAGCTTCCCTGTCCCAAGTTCCTCACCCCCCCCTCATCTCCCTCCTTTCCCCTCCCCGATTTCCCTCCCCCTTTCCTAGTTTCAACATACATATAAAGCTTCCCCGTCCCCTGCCCCCTCCTACATTCTTCCCCTTCCCAAGTTTCGTTAATGGGCTTTAGGTTTCAAAATATCTATGTCAATAGGGTTATAGTAGGTTTATAGTTTCAACAACTATAAATAAACATGTCAATGGGCCTAAAGTTTCAACATGTATACACAAGTCAGTGGGTGTAAAGTTCGGAAGAACAGGAATTGTAAGGCATGTGTGGTGTACACATTTCTTCATATGTGAGATAGGGACCTATCTTTCCTGCAGGCGGCAGTCTGTAGCGCATGCGAACTGTCCTACAGTCACCTCTTTTACAATTAATCAGTGTTTTATGGCGTATGTTACTTATTTAAATAGCCTATACGGTGCACCACCTAATTACCAGCATTTTAAGACTAATTTCATGAACATCTGTTGAGCGGTTTAGATTACCTCGGACGAAGTAAAAGTAACAAAAAAAGGGTTACTCACTATGTTAAAAAGGTAACCTAAAAATGGTTTACATTTAACTGCTAGTTAGTTAATTAATTTTCAAATACAACATTACTACGGCGGTCTCACGCCGAGGAATTCGAACAGTTTGAGACTATTTTCATAAAAATCCATCCAAGTTTGAATTACTTGGCGATGTACGAAACACACTGAGGCTCGTTTTTAGTAGAAGTGATAGTGATTGAAGGGTGGCTGAAGTTGGTTGTCAATGCTCGACTCTTTGCCAGCCCTTTACTGGCACTTAAATGGGTGGACTGTATTTATTTAATGATGGATGTGCCTAACTTTCTTCCTAACTGACTTTCCTCAATTTAACTGCTCCCTTTCTAATGACTAACTAGTGATCCACTTGCGATCACGTCCAAAGACTAGGTCAATAAAACAGGGATTAACAATCAATAATTAAGGATTTATTCGTGGATTTTAATAGAATTACAATGGCTCTTGCCCAAGGGAAAACAGGTCTGCTCTTCATGGAGTCTTAGCTTGAATTAAAGGGAAACGTTTTTCTTACGTAACTACTAGCCTACGAGCACGCTGCTCTCCTTGTCTCAATACCGCTTATCTTCTGGCACTAAACTTAACTCCCAAATTACGGGGCAAAATACATACTTTTTACTCTATTAATTAACATCAAATGCTATGCAAAACTAAAGAACGGTCATTAATAATTAAGTTAACTAAACACGGTCATGAAAGCGCTGGCTGACGAACACAGTGGCATTTTCGTTTCAAAAAAAGTGTTAAAATGACTCGTCCACCCCTATGGAGATGCATCTTTTGCATGCATAACGAGCAAAACAGTGTAAAAAACTGTTATTTAAAGCTTTAAAATGGTAAGTTCACTGCAGAGAACAAATATGGGGAAGATATGATAAGATCCTATCTTATGTTATAAAGTTCTGACTTAATTTTTCTCGACGAATACTGTTTCAATGGCTTGATAAAATTGTGTATTTTACACCTGAACTTGAACCTTTGTAAGTTTTGCAACAGAACTACATTTTGTGCATTTGGAGAGCTTTTAAAGACTATGAATGAAAGGCTTCTTGAAAATAAAGTATGATTTTAATTATTTCCAAAATGAAAATTGTTTCTGTCAAAGCGTCAAATTTTTTTACAAAATACTGCCAAAGTGCTTCGCCGAAATGGATAAACCTTCTGCCAAAGTGTTTTTGCCAAAGCGTCTTTGAATCAGTAATTTCCGGAAATAAGGTAATTAAAATTAAAAGGTTAATAGTTTTGCATGATGGGATGGGCAAGTTGAGAAGAGAAGTTATGTGTAACAAGTGTAAAAATAAAAATGGTAACATGTCATCATCCGTTGTATAATTCAAATAGGTAATTCAAGGGCTGAAACAGGGTAAAAACTGCCTACTGGAAAGTCCTACGGGATCGGGAAAAACTTTGGCGTTGCTGTGTGCTGCGTTAGCTTGGCAGAGGCACGAAGCAGGTAAGGATTTATTGAAATTTATTTGTTGGCTTTGTTGTGCATATTATTGGTGATACTTGGCTATGTGTAATCCATCTGCTCACCCTTTGTCCCCTATTAATGTTGAGAAGGGTTAAACAGGTAAAAGATTGAATCTCCTGACAATCTTTGAAGTGACAGACTCAAGTAGAGTTCACAAGTCATGTCTACAGTTTCTCACATTGTCCTCGATTTCTTCAAGTGTTTTTGGGAAGTTTATCAGGACTTATTATCTCCCTCCTGCTGACTTTTTAGTTGAAGATATTTTATCTCAACAATCTTCTCTCTTTCTTCGCCCACTAACTCGCTTTTTACGAGCTGGCTTGTATCATCATCTTTCTGTTTACAAATATTGTTTTGAAATGGGCTGAGAATGTAGTGAGAAAAAGAGACTCTTGGCGTTCTATCTGCTAGAGTCAGCTATCTAATCAAAGTCTCAGATGATAAATCAGTTGTAACTTACTACCTGTTTCAGCAGTTTTAAAAAATACTAGGCGTAAATATTTATATCCAACTACCTACCTAGTCATACATACTACATCTATGCATTTAACCTTCTTTTTTGTAGCATCGTTTTATTACTTTAACTTAGTCCGGTATGTGGAATGTTACTTTCCATAATGTACGCACGAGGTGACAGGTAAACATCCAACTTGTCACCGTGCCTATTACATGAAAAGTGCCGTGCACAGACTATTGCTTATTGTAGTACAGGTATTTGGAAAACCAAATTATGTCGGCATTCTCATTTTATTCCAAGCTAGTCTGTTTTTTGCTGCTGTTAGCATTCTTTTCGTTTCGGAATTTTCTGTGGATTTTCTTTCTATGTGGATTATTTCTATATAAATCTTTCTGTGTAGCCGAAAGTCAGAACGATTTCCTATATTTACAAAAATTCAGGTGATGTGTGCGATAAAAAAATTTCTTCGCTGATTGTATCACTGCAACTTCCATGTTGATTGGAGGTATATGGAGAGTTTTTGTGGCACTTTTCTATTAAATTCTTTCTCATTTCTTACGTGGCGTTGGAATGTAAATTCCTTCCTTGTGAGCGAGTTTTTCTTGGATGGATTAAAAAAAATCTTTTTCGGTTTATTTGTTGGCCTAGTTGGCCTACTTCTGAGTTTAATTTAGTACTCTTTAAGTACTTTATTTAAGTTAGTTTTGCCGTTTGAGACAAAAACTTTTGGATAGCATGAAAAGGGTTGTCAGTGCATATTACCATTACTTACGAGTAGCATTGCAAGTCTTATCTTATCCAACGATGTGGGCAATCTTAACCAGGTAATAAATGAATGATGGACGATGTTAAGCGAGTACGCCTATGCAATAAAAGGGAATGCGATAAACCTAATGTTGGCCTGTTTTCATTTCATTATCAACGCAACTTCTTGTCCTAGGATGCTTAAACTGTGCATAATTCGTGAGTGGCTTGAGTTTTGAACCCTTTACTATTACATCATCAGAAGATTATTATGAGCAGAGGAGTTGTATGTTGTATTGGTGATGTAAATAGTTTACTATTACTATCTTACATGTTTTAAGATATTTAGTAGGCAGTTTGTTTGTATTAAAAGTTGCTTAGGTGTTTTCTCCGAGTAAAACAAGAAGAGAATCGGCTTAAAATCTGTTCAATATTTCAGTTATATCTGTGAAGCCAGCTTCAGTATTACTATAGGTACTAATACGAAGGTCAAAATAGGTGTTGATTGCTGAATGTTGGAGCTTGTTGAATAGTTAAAATTTTGTTATTCTTATTCCAATTCTTATTCGAGTTTTAACATTTTAAAATATACGCACGGATTCACTTAACCTAAAGAATTGGTCATTATTAGTATTATTAAACATGTTGCTAGGTTTAGTGGCTTATTCTACGCTGATAGCAAAATTTGTAGAGAAAATGGTACAACCAAGAACCAACAACGCAACCCTTCAACCCTCTTTTTTAAAAGGTTATCTCTCTTAATCTTCATCCCTATAATAATTGATTAGTCCGGGAATGAGTGTCATAAATATTACCTACAAGTTAAATGTTGAAAGAAGCTTTTTTCGCCTTCAAGTTGGACTCAGCTTTCTATTATTTTATGCAGGATACTTAATTAAGGATATATATTTTTAATACAATGCGACAATCTATATTCTAAATGGTTCGGTACTGTTTGTGTAGCGCATTTTCATTATTTGATCTTACTGAGCTTATTGTCACTAATCTATCCAAACTTGACCATTAAAACGAATAGCATATTTTCAGTTCCAAAAATTGAAAACCTAAACAGATCGGTTGTTAGATTTAAGATTACTTCACCGATCCTGGGTAACGTTGACCTAAATTATACACGCAAAACTTCTGAAATTGTAATTACGAATCCTGGCACCTTGGGCGAATTAAGAGAATAAAAATGAACAATGTAATGAATAAACAGTTATCTCGTTTTGGAGTAATATTGGACGTCGATTATACCACCGCCAGAAAATGCCATCATCATGCAACCACCATTAATTCTGGGTAGCAATGTATACTTAAAGATCATACCCATTGTTTGTGTTGAAATAATTATTTCGAAGGTTCTGGAACAGGAAGCGGACAAAGTCTCACAAAATGATTAATTAAGTTAAAACGCAGCGTGGTTACTGGAGGGCATGTAAAATCTTTTCGTGTGGTAGGTTTTGTATAATACTTTAATAATTGAGATCCAGTTTAAACCTAAAAGTAAATTAATTGGACGGTCGCATGCGAGTCTAGTTACCAGCATAATTATATAATCTGACGGCATTCATAAGTTGTTCATAAATACTGTTAATGAGTTACACTAAAAATCATGCATTTCTCTGAACGGATGTTACAGAGAAAATAAATCTTTTTATTTTTGACTTTTAAGTGGTAAAAAGAGGTTTAGGTTCAATGAGACACCCATTTCCTTCAAAATTTTATTAATTAAATAATTTTAAAATGTCTAAGTATAATTTATGTATTTATTTGTATGATCCTATAATAATTAATAGTATATACTCAGTACTAAATACTGTCTCAGCTGCATTTGCATATTAAATAGAGTTAACTTTTCTTTTTAGTACTGTGTATGTTTGTAGGTGACGTAGAGAGTGAAACATGATTTAGAACTATGAAGTAGGGTTTCAGAGCCTTGAATTTTATGGCTGCTTTTTCGATAATGAAATGCTTCTTTGTGCCATATGACTTCAACGCTTTTACTTAGAGCATATCTCTGCTGTATGAATATTACTGAGCCGACTGGCGCTGACAATGATTCATCCAATTATTCGATGGGGGAATAATTTCATGAAGTCCTTAAAGCTAGTTTTTATTAGTTTCAATTCCAATTCATGTTTCAGCCTCAACCCGTATATTTCCATTTGATCAAAATGGTTCTGTTCTGACTGCAGTGTCGCTTTTGATGATTTAGTTAATGAGATTTCTGACTCGCATTAGTTTTTACTGTGACTGTATGGGTTGCAGCCCATACTGGAACATGTTTAGTGCTTGTAATTTTGTATTTTAGGCTTAAACTATGCATATGGATGCATAAAATTGAGCTGAAACCTGTATGTTTTATCTGCATTGAAGTTCTGTTAATAAAACTGCAACTGTAAAACTTAATTACACATATTATAACAGCAACACATACAGTGATATTGAGCTTAGAGTTTGCTTTCCTTCATGCAATTATAGATATTTTTCACAAAAATGCTGTAAAGTAAAAAAAAAGTTTTTTTTGGAATTGTCAAAACTTTGAAAGAAGTTGAACAATTATTTTAAATTTGTTTCTGTACTAGTAGCTTCAAGGTCAAGGCGAGTTGAAAAATGTATTCTGCTAGAAAATTGGATGAGAATTGAAAGCAAAGTTCACCTTGTTTCGCACGTGCAAACATGTATATCCAATCCAAGATTATCTAAAGTTAGAAAACGTCTTTACGATATGCCAGATTAAGTCTTGCGTTGTCTAGAACATAAAATGCAGTAGCTATTGATAACTATGCTTCTTCATATTCAATAGATTCATTATGGTGAAAGAGTAGAAAAGAAAGCAGGCAAAGGATTTATGGCTGAAAGGCTTTGAAAAGTGTCACCGACAAGAAGCGGTGGAAGAGTTTCTGTACACATTTGTTCCTCTTCCAATCTTAGGTTTAATAAGGACAGGAATAGTATCTCATAGAATGTGCTAACTTTGCAATCGACAGAAAAGAATGAATGACGATGAAGAGGTGTGGTGAAGAGGTACACTCGGGTATGGGTATTCCATCACTATGGGTGATGAAATAAACACTCATAATGAGTGAGAAAGGGTTTTGATTCATGGCGGACATAAAGAAAGAGAGAGAGATCTGCCAGCCGATGTAATGCCCAACTATACATACTAACAGTAACTTTAAATAAAATACCATAACAGTTTTATATGGGTAGGTATATTGTGAAATCGAAATCTGTGATCGTGAAGTAGTAAGGGAGGAAACATTATGCAGCCATGTTTTGAATAAAATATAATTATACAAGTAAGTTGGTAGTTTGGGAGAGGTGGATTTTAAAGGACTGGCTGAAAATCACCTTGTTATTACTTGGTGAAGAAAATTCTATGGGGATGATTTTTTTATCGTGGTCTAGGGTTTCATCAGGGTTTCCGTTATTATATTACCTACTAGTTGCTAGTAGGCGAGTTTAATAGTAGATCTGTTTTCTTTGTGGGATCGAGTGAACACAATTATAAAAAAATAAATAAATAAAACTAAAAGAAAGGAGGTTTGAAACAGCACGCCTCCATAGCCCATTTTTGAGTCCCAGCTGAAAGGGGGGATGATATTTCCTTTTGACAAAGTAACAAAGGGCCCAGTCATTGATAGACGAATCGTATCGTAGCCAAGGCCCTCATAATACACATAACTCGTCTCATGTCATCACCGTCATTATATGAAAACCACATGGAGAAAGAGGAATTAAATTTCTGCGACCCTCATCATGGCCTTCTGATTTGTTGTCATCTCCAGTAGGCAAGCTGAGCTGCGTCAATTGTTGGATTCGTCTACTGCATTAGTAACGAAACGACACGTTATTGGTCTTTGAATAAACTATTATATTCAAGTTTAGCATATATGTTGAGCTTGATAATGAAAGAAAATGTCTTAAGATGAGTAAGAGTAGATCAGGCTTGCCGAGCTCTTTACTTTTGGTGATAAAACATGCTTGGTGTATGGCGTATGTAGTCCCTGCCTCCTTTTTATTTTGTTACGTAGGTCATAAAAGGACTATTCTGGCCGTCCTGGAACTCATATTAGGCTGCGACTGCAAGAATTCCTGAAACCTAATAATCGATGGGGGCTTACTTAATACGTAATGAAGTAATGTATAGTATTTCCTATTGGACTTTAAATAATGGTTTTTGTCAGGATTTTGAATAATCTCTCAACAGTCATTATCTGTGGTCGCTATGTTTAAGCCAAGTTATTGAAGATTTAGCCAAACTGTAGTGTTTCTCCAGTGTAGAGAAGGATTATGTACTACTTGAACACCAATCTTATCGAGGGATGCGAGCTACAGGAGCATTTTTGATACGGATGTGGCATATTTATATTTATTTCAGTAGCCAGCCCCTTTACTGTGAATGAATTTATTGGATAGATTAGGCAGTTTTGGTGATGCATGTTAGCCTTACTCCTGTTAACAGGCAAGAGGAAGGAAGGGTATGAGGAAACTTAGAGCCGAAATATCTAGACCCTGCTGGTTTTTCCTTTTCTTACTGAAAGACCACCAAGGGGCTCAAATTAACAGGGACTGCTAACTTCTTCGTAGATTAGGAAGTTATAGTTATGTGCATAGTCTATTGTCTTTATGACAAGGGGAGCGAAAGGGGATAGCTCCTATCTAATATAATCCTAGCCAGATCAAAATGTAAGCAGTCGATTTACAATAATTTTACAGTCGACAAGAAATAGAAAGAACGTTGTAAATTGGACTGGTTGAATTGCTTAAAAAACAACTAAATTTAATGAAATTTAAGCACATGATCAAGTAAAAATGTCCTCCTCTGACCAATGGGAGAATTGGAATGGATTTACAAATTCATTTAACAGAATCCGTAACAGGTTTGCAGGCTCCTAGTTGAAGAGTTTCTAGAAGGTGAGGAGACAAAAGACTGTAGAGTATTTTATTTTAACAATGAAATGCAGCAGTGATGGACCGCCGTTTTAGACGTTTTAAGGTCGTGTGTTGATCGGCGACAAGGCAAAACGTTTACAAGATTTTAAAACTCGTCATTTTGTCATCGTGAAGCAGTAAAAAAAAGAAGTCAAAATAAAACTATCACAAGCTTCCTGCAAAAAACATTTGTGGATCCTCTTGTACCTTTGTACTGCGGTTGGCTTAGCTATTAAAAGATGGATGAGTAGTCAAAAGAGCTTTTTCTACTTTAAGCGATTAAGCTATTGTTACTTTTATCTTACCGCATCGATATGAACAGGCTTTAATTTTCTTTGCAAAAGCCTCAAATATTGGCAGTGGAGTGTTTTGGTTTGCCACCACTGTGTCTGTGACTGGGATTTAAAGTAAAACGAAATATTCTGTGTAATTCCTTTGCCTTTTGAAACCCTATTATAAGTTTTAACGTTTAACTTACCTTTGTTAACGTGTGAGATATAAATAATACATCAGCGTCCGTTTTTTTACCTGGGAAGGGGCACAATCTAGATGTAATATCTATGGCGAGATGATATTAAATCTCCTCAGGATTCGCTCGTGCCAATAATTATACTAGTAAGGCTAGTGTTAATCTAAAATAAATACACAAGTACAAAGTTGTTTTTAAAGTTCTTCACGTCTTCCGTGAACATGAATAAGCTAAGTTCCTCTAACGTGCGCGTTTTTGAAAGGCTATATACCATATTTTTGTTACACGAAGGAGTACAACATTTTCATAAATGAACTAAATGGAGGTGACAATAATACTGACGTAATGATTACTGTTTAACATTTTTGGAACATGAACTTAAAAAACGTGAAACTATGTAGTGTTAAAAGAGCAAAAAGTGGATTTTATGATATGTTTAGTACCTGCATAGCTATATAATAGAACTCTGAAAACTGTTCGATGGTTTGGGATGAAGTACGATAAAATGTTTAATTGTGAGAAGCCAAAGTTTCTAAACTTATCTTGGGTAAATCTCTTCGTCGCTAGAAAGAGAAACAGTGTAGAGTAACTTGCTTGACCACATTTGACGTGAAATTTACTTCTCCGAATTCCATACTACGACATCAGTTCATCAAGATCAAATTATGCGTGAACTTGTATGCTATACACAGGGGTTTTAGATTGGAACTACTACTACGTTATTGCTTGGATGATACTCATTTACTAAAACGCTGCTCGGTAACTTTTACTTCGATTTATGGGCTTCTTTGCTGCAGCTAACTTGATTGGTATGGCATGGAGAAATATGGATAAATGGATAATGATTAAAATGTGCGTAGTTAATGTTTCCACAGTGAATAAAATTGCTCTTACGAAGTAAAACAATATTTTCTGTACTTGTGAATAACCTTCAATTTATAAATGCCTTTTGAGGTGGTTTATAATATCTGAAGTTATTTAGACATTTTTGAGATGCCATTCCGTAGTATTGCGTACGGTATGAGTACATCTTTCTTTGTATAATTTTGGTTCATCACGGACCCGAAGTTCAACCAGATTGTTGAATTTCCATTCCTTTGTTTTTATGTTCTTTGAGTGTAAGCTTCCTTGCTTATCTACTTCTTAAAGTTAACGTTAGATATTTTAAACATTTGTTAGATTAGAGGTAAGATTTGTTAGAGCTTCTTCAGTTCCATACTGACGCAATAAGAATCAACAGCATAGAGAAAATCCTAACGAATTTTTGGATGTCTTATCGGCAGTACTCGAATACTTTACGGTAACTTCTACGGCTTCAATCTTTTGTATAAATAGGACAGGCCTTTCCTTAATTATTAAATTTAAATTATAAATAGAAAGTAAAGAAAACCCCGATTCTGTATTCTATGTCATAATTATTTTTAGATGTAGAACAGTAGGTTGACATGACAAAAGAAGTGAAATTAGTTTAGAATTTACTAACCATAATCAAGTCAAGTTGACCAATAGTTCGCTAATGGCTCATTTTATTGCACATCCCTAAGATCCAAAAGGTCTTAACAGAAATAAAAGCATAACGTAGCAGAGACACCGAAGAATGCAGTTATAGCTTTAGTGCGGTGGTGGCATAATTACCTATGGCAGAATTGACTGACGGTCGCGGTGTTAAATGTTTAGTGTCTCAAATCGGAGCTGGTAAAGCCACTTAAAGCTACACGAACTAGGTGACATTTATTTTACTGTTTTCAGGTGTACAAGATGATTTGAGTATACATCTCCCAGGTTGGTATAACTAACTAGTACTTATCCATAAGTCGTAGTCAAAGTGGCAGGCGGACAGTTTAAGTGCTCTAATGGGCTCGGAGACAGCGGCCTTTAGTAAAGGAGATTTTCTGACTAGTTCTAATTGTTTCAATACACTCACTTCCCAGCTACGTGTCCTCCTTGTCTTTGTTTCTCTCCCAACCCATATCAATACGAGTAATTGTCAACCTACCAAGGAGGAGGAGGCTTGAGATAATTGGCATGATGAAGGATAGAAATTATCAGTCGAGTAGTTGAGTGAATCCTGTCATGGAGAACAAAACTCATCAGTAACTGCGGTACAATAAGCACTACTGAAACAACAACTGGATTTTAAACTTAAGTATAACCTAGCAATGAATTAAAATGCAATGTAAAGCTGTTATTATTTGAACCGGAGTTCACGTGAGAGAGGAGAGATTCATTTTAAGGCGACAGACCACACGCATAATAAGTTAATGGGTGTTTTATCTAGCTTTCTAGCTACCGTATCCTGGTTGTGTATTTCTTTCCTAACATTATTTGTCCAAATCTATCTTGGTCAGGCAGGACAGTTCATTTAATCTTCTTTGATAATAATGTGCTCCTTGTTGGGGATGATGAGATGAGTCTGTTCACTTACCTGACATAACCAATTGTCTCATTCTTTAACAAACAACTAAGAACTTTTATGGGTATAACATCTGCCCTTTTATCGGATATATTAGCATCATTGTATTTTGTGATTCAGCATTAACTCCTTAACCTATTTTAAATACAGCCAATTTATAATTAAATCCGTTTCTGCAATTTGACCTTAAAGTGAGCTTGATTAAGTGGAAACTGACCGATAACTACCAATCTACTTTTCCATCTTATTTTTCTACTTTTCCTTCCTTCAGTACAAAGCTTATTAATGATGATATGATGGTGATAGAATCTCTGATCTATTTAGCTATATCTCATCTCATTCATGTCCGATTGGATAAGAATGTGTGTACCTACACTTCTTACTTCTTCTTCTTACTTCCGGAAATACGGTAGTTATCTTTAAAAAAATCCTGAAAAATCGAGAATTGTTTTGGGTTGAACAATAACCACCCCCTACCCCCCCCCCCCACCCCCCCTCCGCGGTATAACTCCCCCCTAAATAACTCCCCCCTGCGAATGAGACCATTAAAAATTAACTCCCCCGGTGGAGTAATTTCCGGAAATACGATATTTTTTGCTAATAATAACTTCATGGGTTTATTGTAAAAGCTCATTTTAAAATGAAATTTGGAATAAAACTCAAATTCATATGCAGAAATTGATAATTTTTATACTTGAACTCGATGAATTAGAATTATAAAATGTTTGGTAGTAAATTTGATATATATTATACACTGGTTTTTTTAATGTTCTAGTCGGATTTAAACTATGAAGACCAAATAAACTGATTGCACAATTTCAAACAAGTTAATCGTAATTCGTAGAGAATAACCTAAAAACTGTCTTACAATTAGAAAAAAATAATTATCCGGGTGGCGTCAGTCTTAAAATTTTACTTAATTTTATTTCTCTACTTTAAAAAAATTGATATTGCCTAGAAAAGGTGAAATCGATTGCCTATAGGATAGCTAATAAATTAAAGAATGATCGGTGTAAAAAAATTAAGGAAAATGTTAGGAGAAAATCGTCTACAAATTGTGATTTAATTTGTTCGAAATTGTGCAATCCGTTATCGGGTATTCATAAACTTAAATCCGCCCAGAAAATCATAATTCTTCAATATGAATAAAAAATAAATTTGATACAAAACATTAATAATTCATCCTTTATCCAGTTTAAGTAAAGAATGCTTCAGCCTCAGCCGATGTAAAACGGAGCATCCTTTTGATTTTCATTAACTTCAAAATTTAATATTGATACTGCCTGAACTTAAAATATGGAATTTTATTAATTTAAAAATCAGAAAAAAAATCAACGCATAAAAACACTGCAGTGACAGTTTCAATTACTTTATCAAGGTTTCAGGTATAAATATTTAATTTCTGAGCTTAATTATAAGGTATGGAGAAAAAATGGGGGGGGGGGCGGAGTAATTTAGGGGAGGGTAGTTATTTTTCAATAGGGTCATTTGCAGGGGGGAGTTATTCCGGGGGGTGGGGGGAGTAATTTTCGGAAATCCGGTAGTTGCTCAGAAGATAGTCGTTTGGTTAAATGCTTCTTTTTATTGCATCATGTAGGATGTATTTTCTTTGTAATTGCTCTTGCTGATCTATTTAAATGTTTATATGCATGTTTATTATGGACATCGTTGATTTGATACGTTTTCTAGGAATAGTTAAGTTCAAATATATTTTTTTCCATGGAGAATTTTTTATTAGTTTGAATTGATAATTAGTTCGGGCGTTAGTCTATTCAATACTTGAAATGAAAAATAATATGAAAGGAAGTCAGTCTAAGTAAGCGCTTTGGCTACCTTCTGTTTAAAATTTCGAATTGTGTTTTTAACTTACGTAAGATCTGTTATTTGCATGAAGAATTAGAAATCCCGGTAGTTGATTCAAATGAGTGGAGTTGAACTAAGTCGGCTTATCTGAGTACCAATCATGCATATTATTAAAATAATAAAAGGCTTACCCATCAAAGAATGAGTGATGACTTTTGCCAACACCAAAGAAACTGGTTAAGTTACCATTCAGGTAGTAAAGAAGGTGTCCTTCTGTTAAAATGTTATTCTTGATCCAATCGAATAATTTGAGAGATAAAACAGTTAGTGCATAGCTGTGTTAAAGAGTTTCAAACTCGTCAAACCCTTATCCATCAGCATTCGAGTATTACATTTTTGTATGTCTTCAAAGGCACAGAATAAGTTATAGACACAACTGCGATCTTAAAAAAAATCAACTCATTGTCCTCCACAGTGTTTGTTCCTTGGACAATATTTCATCCTGCTTGTGTGATTCATTTCACTTTTTGACGAGTGACACTTTTTGCTTGGAAGCGTATAGTTGACAATATTGATGATGATGCATTGGCATATGGCATGGCCTGGCCTAGGATTGAGATTAAAAGTTATTGTAGAAGTCAGTACCATTGTATGCTAATATATAAAGATGAATAATTTATCAAAGTGGTAGTATAAGTAAAATAGACCGTTGTAAACGGGCGTAACGAAGGGGTGAAAACAGGTCAGGCGAACCGTTAGTTTCGGGGGCAAGTTGAGACATTTGGTGTTGGGGGAAAGTTGAGGCATTTTGTGGTGTTGGGGGCACTTTGAAACATTCTGGGTTGTTTGTGGCAAGTTGAGACATTTTGTGGTGTTGGGGGCAATGTGAAACATTCTGAGGGTGTTAAGGGCAGTGTGAGAAATTTTTGAAAACTTTAGGGGTGCTTGGGTAATAAATGTGGAGGAACCTGAGACAAAAGTTTCAAAAAGAGGTTGTATGAAGTTGTCGAGGTTGTGGGTACCATTCACCATTTGGTAATAGAGTCTCACACTGCCCCATTTGACCTTCGCAAGGTCATAAAGTTAGACGAAGGTCCGTGGAGGTGCCCACATAGGGTCCAATGAAGTTGTCACGGTTGTGGGTACCATTTGGTAGTGGTGTCACCTTGCCCCATGACCTTCGCAAGGTCATAACTTTTGACCTGAGGGTTTCATAACAATTCCGACACCTGTTTTCAAATGCCCTAGTTAATACCTTTCAAACGATACCAAACTTGATAGGGGTTAGTACAAACGAAAGTGTGACCTTTGACCCCACCCCCAGGGGGTATGACCCGTTCGGCCCATCTACAAACTTGCCGAGTTTAGTGACCCCAAGAACCAAAATTCGAAGACAGAATTCAAAAAAGTTCAACGGTTCGAAAGTTATCGCTCGGGCGGACAGCCAGCATGACAGTGCATTCACATAAAGGGGTTTTCACCCCTTAATAAAGGCATACACTTTTAGTATTATTATTATCTCTTGAGGATGTTATTTTCAGTAGCTTTGTACTTCTGCTGAATATCTTATTGTAAAAACATCCAACATTCTGTCTCACACACATATCTAGTCATTTTTCTCACCTGTGCTGCATAATTGTCACCGGATAATTGTCACCGGATAATTGTCACCGGATAATTGTCACCGGCACTTTTCATCGGAACAGATAGATTTTATTGTTTCAAACAACTTTTCTAAAGTTGTAGCTTAGAGTGTTAAAGAGTGTAAAAGAAATTCTAAGATTATAAAAATATGCTTAGAGTAACATTTCCTGCAGAGTTATAGGTATAGTTTACCATCATAATTTTTGTGATTCAGTCATTGAGATTTTATGTATTTTCTAATTACCGTATACACTCTAATAGTGTTCCGGGACACTAATAAATTTTTGGCCTTTTTGAGGGGGACACTTCGGGAGGGGACACTATTTAAAAGTTAGATTTCTGTACAAGTACAATACTTAACGATAACGTATCCCTCAATTTTAAAAAGCATGTAAGGTACGCATAAATTTATTTCATTCTTAAATACCAAAACACACTCAACAAAAATTATATTCATTCAGTGTTACAACTGCTGAACTGCTGTCACCTTCCGAGGTTCCACGTTCCGAACTGCTATCGTCGTCAATTACAACTTCATTTTGCTCCAGTTCATCTGTAGCCCCAGACTTATTATTCGAGAGGGGACACTATTAAATGGTTTAGAACTTGAAAGGTGGGATACTATTCGAGCATATACGGTATGACTTGTTTTGCTGAAACATGGAGCAAAGAATCCATATCAAGCAAAGAATGGTATAGCAATAGCATGCATAGCCGACTAGAAGCTGTAGTCCAGAGTTGTTGGTTGCTCAACGCGACTTCGTCGTTTAAAACTTGCAGCTCCCTCTATAAACACTTCATCCGACTGACTTCCCCTTTTCATTTTGTTATTGAGAATAGAAATCGAAACTCTTTGTTCGAGCATCATATATTATTTGATTGGTTTTGTCTTACAGACAAAACATGAACATCAACTAACTCATGATAACTGTTGACTACGTTTATAAGAATTAGAGCGTGTTAGCTAGGTTATCTGCAAAAAATGTCGCACTGTTTAATTTCCGTAACTAATCTGTCTCCGCCATGTCTGTTGGGAATCAGACTTTCGAACGAATTTTACTATTATTTAAGAACTTTATATTATTACGTTTAGTTTAAAATTTAGCCGTATTGCATTATTAATATATGTTGAGTAGGTTTAAGGAAGAGGCCTTGAATTGATTTTATCTGTGTAAGAGTAGAAGAATGTGCAGTTACAATTCTTGTCAAAGTGAAGTGGTAATTTGGCCCTATTATTTATATATTTATGTAGCTCAGAGGTAACTGTCAAACTTTATGATGACAGTAATGCCGGTGTAAACTAAGTTTACCCCAAACTATCTCAGTGATTCTTAAAATAATGAAGTTAGTTATTTACACATTTTTGCTCGTCGTTCTCACTTTAAAAACTTAGCCTAGCACCCATTTTCTTCAGCTTTAAAAAAATGTGAAGCTCAAAAAATTTCAATTAGCTATCCTACATTTAGCATTTTGTCTAACAATATATGTGATCACTATCAACGTTAACAGAAAACGTAGCAGTACATGAAAGTAGTTTTGACTATAGATAGACATTTGGCTAGTCAGTGGGGTTTGCGACTGGATTTTTCGTAGTATTCGAGCAATCTGTCAAATCCTAAATGAGGGATTTGTATTTGATTTACTACATCTTAAATGGACTGCAGACACTGACACTTACACAATGTGTCTTTTGAACAAGAATACATTTGGATTATATGCTGGACATTGTGATCCTTTCTGACTATTTCTGACTACGATGTTGTAAACGTCTGGGCAATAGTAATTTGAAAGAGATTTATTGATTCTGTCTTATTTTATAGAGTTGTCTTACGGTAGGGACATTCTTTTGTCATCCACCTACATAGTTTCTCTTTATCTACAAATAATAATTCGGACTCTCATAAACCATATAATATGTAACAGAAACGCTGGATAGTATAGAATACTAATGAATATTTTTTAATCCTTCCTTTTTTAACGGATTTTATAATATGTATTCATGACCGTGTTTTCATGTATGTTATTGTCACTATGTATCGTAGTAGTCAGGTTAATTTTTATCTACATTCTAAAATCTAATGACTACATACTTGTAAAGCATTTGTATCTGATGTCCTTAGTTTATTTTAGTTATCTCTTCTGGTGTCCACTTGCTTTAAAACGACCTATCACCGACGCGAGATACATATAAGGGCTTTTATGAGGGTTCATCCAAGTAGATGAGATGATATTTGAAGTTGTAGAATCCCCACCTGAAGATAGATGAGCTGTGATGTGTTTGAAAACGAAGTTGTCTAAAAGTAAAACTCATAGAAGAGCCGACATAGCTTTTGTTTACAAGAGATTAAACATTCAACCCTCGTATAGTTGATAGTATTTTGTTCGGTTCTTTTTTCCCTGGGTTTTGGTTGAGTGCCAAAGAGATCCCCTTCTTGCTTCTGTACTATTATACCGATCTCACAAGATATTAAAAAAATTATAGTTCCTTTTACTCGCGTAGCTGAGAACTGCAGTTGAGTTAGTTCTACTAGTGTAAATCCATTTTGATCTGTACGTGGATTTTAAAGGCATTGCTGTTTTATTTGCTTTGTGGATAATGTTTCTGGATATGAAGCTACATTCAAGGTTCATACTATCTTAAATAGTATAAATATTTTGAAAGATATTATGTATATTATGTATCGGAGCTAATTAGAATTCTAGTTAGTATTGCATATTCATAAAACTAGATAAAGTTTTATTATACACAACTTTCTGGAGAATGTCTAATGTTCATGGAGAAGTTTTTCTAATTTCAAAATGTAAACATATTATTATGAGGAGCGTTCGCCAAGCATACTTAAGTTGTTGAATTAAATTGTGATTCAGTACCCCACCAGAAATTATTCATGGACAGAGTACAAAATTCTTGTTTTTAGTACTTTTTTTATTGGCTCAATTACAAGTTGAATCAAAGGTAATGCAAGTTAATAAGAAAATAATTTTAAAGGAATTTCGGAACACAATAAGGGAGGTTTCAAGTTAGACATTTTAAATAAAAATTATAAATGATCCGAAAAAGGAAAAGAATTCTATTGAGTGCACAGTTAAAATAAAGTAATTCTCAGTCAAATTTTGCTCATCATTAAATAACAGGAGGCTTGTTTGTCCACTTTAGTATCACGATGTTTGTTCATTACAGTTGGAATTCTGAGCTAACTTTTCGGTATATTATGTTAATCCATAAATATAGAGGATGGCACTCGTTGTGTAAAAAAATACGGCATTCAAACATTTTCTAGTTAAGCATGGCTAATCGTATTTGGTAAATACCAAATTCTAATTCCTAATAATTTCTAATCTCTTGATTTATCATAATCATACTCCGAAATTCCGAACGGGAGTCGTAAACAATTTTAGTATTTCTTAAATGGCTCCCATACCATATTTTAATGATTCACGGTCAGTGTGGCAAGTTTTTTTTGTGAAAAGTTGCGTTGGCACGTTAACATGGCCTTTTGCAGAGTGGCAAAAAGTATATTTTTGAAAAGTTATAGTGGCAAGTTTTCCAGAAATAACATTTGTCAGTTTGTTCGGTCACAATATCAACTACAGTTCTACAATCATCGGAATTTAGGATGATTATCTAAACCCTGCAGTGCGTAAAATACCTAGCTCTGCTAGGCAGACTGGTTCTTGACTTGAGTGAGTTCCGTTCTTAGACCACCCTTTTCGACGCTTCAACCATTTCCCATTCTGGTTTTTTTTATCAGCCACTCTTTTAAAATACGTGTATCTGAAATAAGTCAATTTTACAGTACCCTTAGTACTGTAGTGCTCAACGTAGGAAGAACCGATCCTGAATTAGGGAAGGTTCAAGCAGAGTTTAAGGCAAGGTTCGTGCTCAGTGCACTATAATGTAGTGAATAAACAAGGAATATGATAATGTGCAGATTAAGCTGATAAGCTAATCTTTTTTTTTACATCTTGGTACTTGTCTTTTACAGAATTTTAATCTTACCACCTTAACTATTTTGGTTTTGATTTTTAAGTTCTAAAACTTGCCACTTTGTACTTTGCCATACTGACCGGATACCATTTTAATTCTGATTTTTTCCAAATTTTTAAACTTCTCAATAATCCAGAGACAGAGCGGTAGTAATAAAAGGAAATAAGTAAATTTATAAAGGAGACACTATGAGAAATAGATAAGATTGAAGGTAGTAAGACATTAAGCAAGTAGATTTTGTAAAAAAATAATGAAGTAATTTTTGGTCTGGGGAAAGTGTTTTTGTCTATTATTTTTTCTGGATAGAAATTTCTGGCTACAGTGTTTCTGGAATCTGATTTCTGACAATGGACCAAACCCGACCTATTTAAGCTGGCATTCATAGTCGACTGTAATTTCCTTCTATAATTTAACGTGGGGTTTCGTTTATTGAAAATGCTTTTTGGATTAAACGCAATATAACTGTCCGTTTCCTTGTAAAATTTGACTGTAGGTTTCCTTTATTTCAAATTGACATTTCATTTTTCTAACTTGCGTTTAAATAGAAGCCTTTTTATTTGCGACGTATAAAGTTATTTAAACTTATTTGGATCCTTTTATACCTATACGAACTATGGAAATAATGAACAAGAAATAAATTAAACTTTCCCCTAAAAAAATTTCTACAAAAGACAGGACGGAGGCTGAAGGGATTAGTAAGTGGTTGCAGTGATTGTGTGAGACTCCTAGACGCAAAAAAGCATTGGATTTGACCCGAGGTTACTAGTACACCTTGTGTTGTGTCTGTCTGTGTTCCTATTTATTACAAATACTAATCCCTCTTTTACTTCGCTAGTAGCGTAAGTATCTTTCAGTATCTTGGTTGACTTTGGTGTGTATGCAGAAGGGGGCAGGAAAAATAAAGAAAGGTGAAAATGTTGAGAGAGGGGAGATCGTTGGTGAAAGTTAAAGTGTGATTGAGACGGTGGACAGGCAGCATGGCGTTGAATCAATAGAGGAGTCGGGCGTCGTGAAAAACACATAAGGGCGTGAGATTGGAGGCGTCTGTGGTGTCCGGGTCATCCATTGGTTCTCACCATCCTTCGTCCCGAAAATCCCGCATGGCGGGCATCTCCACCCTCCATGCGCTACACACTTTCAAATAATCATAATCCATCAACCTTCTCTCCACAACAAAACACACACACATATATCATCCTCATCATCATCACTAACTGAAGAGAGAAAAGAACGGATTTTTTATGATTAAAAGACATTCGGGTTTTACTTCATACCGGAATGTGACAAAGTTTACTATGACAAAGAAGCAATCGATTAATCTTACTTAGCGTAAAATGAGGTGGTTAAAGATAATGTTTCTTGTCCAATTAGTGTTTCTTGGTAGAAGAAAGACTAAGAAAGAGAAGATGCAGTTTGTACTACCTTTCTTTCCCTAGAGTTAGAACTGTTTAGAGGGCATAGAAGGAAGGTATTATTATGTTCCGTTTAATACGACGAGGTACTATTTTTGTATCTATAAATAGATACAAATACAAACTTCCATATAACTTAAACATAATATACTGCCACAATATTAAATAGCGGTACAATGAATATATTCATTTGTGATGTTTTAGTAAGGTTGCAAAGAAGATGCTTTATGAGAAATTAGATATACTTAAAAAAAACTAGACAAACTTGTGTCTTTTCCCGCAGTTGAGTCCTGATGTCTAATTCTAAATCTATAATCTATCTAGCTTACCACTGCAGTGAACTAAAGGGCACTCGATATTGCATTAATATAATACTGTGAATAGAAAGCTAGTCCCAACGAGGCAGGGAAAGTAAGAATTTTGTAGTTTGTAGTTCTAAGTGATAACTATTAAATTCAGAAATTTTTTTACTACCGTAAGTCTGGTTTTACTTCCCCTTCTAAATAATTTTCCTCTTCCTTTCCCTTTTAAAATAAACAATCGCCCTATCTTAGTTCCCTTAAAGGTTTTTCAAGTTTTTCTTCTAAACAATAATTCCCTAGTGGAATTAAAACCGGAAATACTACAACTTTAGCGGCCGTACAATTATTTATTTTTCGTTTTATTTATTTATATGTGCAAATTATACCCATGAACCCATCTGGGAAAGGCAGAATCGCAGGATAGAAAGAAGATGTAAAACTTAAAAAGCACACTATTTAGGATGCGTATACAAATGTATCCCGAAAATTTATATTCCTCAGGTTTGAATACCTCTGTACATTATGCATAATTTGCAGTACCCACCCATTGGTCATGAACTCCTTTTCAACAGGCACTTGCTGTTGCAAAGGGATGCTATTAAAATAAACACATCAAGTATTTCATACGTGGTAACAGGGATTCTGGAAGAGGTAATAATAGGGAAGTATATATCTTTCTCTATTATTTAAACATTAATTCAGGGTGACACGTATGTAAGTGGATAAGGTTGTAGTTAAAAAGCCTCTATTTGTCAACTCTATCATCCGTTCCTAAGAAAATACTGTTGTTTTTCGAAGAGTAAAATAGAGTATTTCACTTCCATTGATATTGGATTAGTATTTGTTTGGACAAACAAGAAGAAGCTTATTTCGCTCAGTAAATTTTGGACAAAAAAGATGACACTGGTTGAAGCTTTCAGTAGATTCTGTGAGTGGATTATTTGTCCCCAAATTTAATCTTATTTTTCTTATACAATTGCTAAACTACTTTTTCACGGTCCTCAGCAGTAAACAGTTTCTCTTTAAACCTTACATTGCCTTTGAATTAAAAAGACTCAACTACTCTATTGATACCATATATCCATAGACGAGGCAGTTAAAAGCTCAAGAAAATAGGTAACTAAGCGTTTTAACCGATTTCTAATTTATATACTATTCTTTTGTGCTTTTCAAATGACAATAACTCTTCATGTGCAATATATTTACTAGATTTATATGATTTTTGTACTTTTCAAATGTAATTGTGCTAGATTTATATGATTTTTGTACTTTTCAAATGTAATTGTGCTAG
>JAQFZX010001165.1:0-34829 GCA_034682405.1 Hydroisotoma schaefferi | reverse complement strand
AAGATAAGTAAGGTGTAATAATTTGAAACTAATAGACTTGAATTTATTCTAGTTTAGGAGCTGTAAAATTCATTTTTGACAGTTTCTTTAACCTGTACATTTTAAAATATACATTTCGATAGATGGTCTACCGTATTTCCTGATTTAATTCCGCTGGGGAATTATTTTTTCAAACTTCTATTTGCCATGGGGAATTAAACCGGGGTGGGGAATTATTCCGGGGTGAGGACTTGTTATTTCAAATGAATTTTTTGTTTAGGACCCAGACTTTTTAATACTTTTAGTAGTAATTTTAATTAAAAGTTCCACCAAAAAATAGACTTTTTGAACTTTTTTTGATTAATTTGTCTTTCAAAATGAAAAAATTAACCAGTCGTTCCCAGTAATTCATAATTATTTTAAAACTGAAATTGAGTAAATAAGAATATGCAATTAAACTAAATAATATAAATCGTCTAAATAATAAAATTTCAGTTTAATTTTTTAAGGCAATTTGTAAATACTAGTCATTTTATGTTTCATAAATGTTCATTCTCTGAAGTAGTTTCTTAATTAAATTAGAAAAAACATTTTAAAATTTAGTAAAAAAAACGCACTCTGCTTTTGCTAATTATAAATCAGTTCGAAATTTTTATGGTAAAAAAACCCTTCTCAAAAATATTTTAGGTATTGTTCTTTTAAAACGGTTAAACATTCCTTGCGAAAGTAAAAAAAAGTACTTATTAAAAGTACTTATTAAAAAAGCTTCAATTTGAGAGATCGGAATTTTTTCCCCCTGGGGAATTATTTCGGGAAACATGGTATTTTAAAATCTACAAACAGCCTAGAAACTGAAATAGAGAAGACGTAAAAATAGTTACAGCTACTAAAATTAAACGTACCAACGCACCATTCACCATTACATTTCTTTATTCTAGCTTATCAGTATTCATTTGAAGAAGTGATTTTATAGTTAATCATAGCCTCCGAACTAAACACCTAATCTCTGTTCTCACAAACTAAAGAGTAAATAAAATGAAGGCCAGCAACCAGAAAAATTCACCGCTTCCACAATATTTCATTGCATAATTTCTACCTAACCTTAACAATTTTTATTGCATGATTAAAAATATTAAACGAATCAATAGTGCGTTGACTGATGACCACATCTTAGTAAAGAAGGATGTAAAGGTGAATGAAAGATCAGGGTTCAAAAAGTGTTGAGAAAGGCTCCTGCCAAAACAAGCAAAAAAGCATAATTTTGAAGAGACTTACTTATAACTTATTACTGAATTGCACTTGAAGTAATAAGATAAGAGCTGAATAACTAAGTAATTATAATACATCCTAAATTATTATATCTTACTATCCATCACATGAAATTAAGAGCCACACAAAGTCGGATAAGGTGTAATCACCACATCGTTCAAATTCAAGTGCATAGACAGTTGTTCAACTCATTATACATTTTCCGCATAAATAAATTGCAGCTATTTTCGCATGCAAATACTGATATTATTTTGGATTGGATTCCGCCCGACTCCCACAAATAACAAAGGCTCGTTTTTTCCTCAGCCGTAATTGCAATTGTAAACCGGCGAAGCAAGCAACCAAAAACCCCAAAAAATAATTAGACGTTATGGTGGGTATGGAGCTTTTAGTCGATGCAATGACTTTTAAAGTATAATTACCACTCGCCATTAGAATCCGCACAATCTTTCTTTATGAAGTAACAATATATTATTTTAGTATCATGCAAGTATGCTACCATCAACTAAAATAAAGTTAAGCTCTATTTTGTGTGCACATTGACCTTCAAACATAAAAATTCACTGCAAGGAATTATTATATCGTGAATAAAACGAAATAAATTTCTCATCCGGAGGAGTGTCTCTCCAACTCCCAAGCCAATTCCCAGTAGAAAACCCAATTTCCTCTCCATGCATTATGTTCCAACTTGTTTAAACTTTTGCTACGCTGCTAAATATAAAAGGTAAATGAAAAAGTGCTATCTTTGGCAGAGCGGTTCTAAGCAAGAAAAGCTTAGAAGTCTCGTCTCCAGAAGAAAAGTCGCATGGGGCTTGCTATTCTGTCTTGTGCTTGTCCCTCTCCACATTAAACACATGCCAGCTAGAAAGACAATGAATTCCTGTACAAACTAAGGGGTGACAGACTGTTGAAACATGAACAAAAAAATCCATTAATTTACTTTTAAAATCCTAAACGCAAGGGTGAAAGCCTTCTTTCTGGATTAAAGCAGGCAATTGTTTGAAATGGGCAGCGAGAATTTAAAAAGAACATTGCGTATGGAAGATTAAGACGGAAATTTAACAGTGTATATTGGCACAGTGTTTTTGAATAGAAAGTTCAAAGTAGTGGAGACACGAGTAATGTTCGAACATTTGATGCACAACATATTATATTCCTTGTTTAATTTGTTCTCCTAAAAATGATAGTACTGTAAAAACATTTTGTATGTACTCAAAATAGCCTAATATTTTCTATCTACTATATTACGTACATGTAACCAATATTTTCGGCTCATCATCCGTAATAAACTGACAAGGATGACTTCAGACATTTTAACCATATCATATTCATCGTTATTAATACATAGTTGGTACAAAATGTTGATTATATTGGCCACAAAAGGCCTCATTCATCCTCTTAGCCTATTAAAAAAGCGTAATCAATTTGTGCATTTTAACTGCAATCACTTCGAGAAATAACCTGGTCAGCTTAACATTAAAATCATACGTGTATGGCCTAATATCAACGTTATTTAACAATAATTAGAGAATTACCTTACTGCCGACTTGGTTATTATTTTCCGGTTTGAAATTGGAATAAAACAAGTTGTGACGTGCCGTCCTCTTTTTTGGTCCAAAAATTCTTTAAACCTTCGTCGATGATAACATAAAGCTCTCATAACCAAGACTGACTTAAACCGTACGGTTTACAGTGATGGTTTCAGATTTGAATTAAGCATCGACGCAACGAAGATAAAATGTTTTAGCTTTCAAACTTGCTAAAAAACACGCCTCACCTCTAATAATATTATTTCATCATTTTACACCTTTACAAAGCTTTAGTACCACTCCTCACTCAAAATGCTTGTCAAGTAGCATTTGAAGGCTTGAGAATCCTTTTTTTATTGGATCTTTTTCAAAGAAAATTTTCCTGCCGAAGAGAATTTCATATTATCTATCCATTTGATCGATCCTAACAAATTGTTGTAATAATCCGACCGCTGTTGCAAGACAAAGACCAAAATGATCCACCACTTCCTAGATTTAAAAGTTCGGAAATAAAAAGAGCGACTAACTTTTGGTTCTTTTGTAAGAAAAGAAATCTGGAGGGTTTTGATCTTACGAGTAATCTTCGATAGGCAGGTGGGTGTACATAATTAGGATCGATATTTGAGACAGACAGAAGCGGAAACGATTATATGGACTGTTTCAAGGATTTAAGCTTTCAATTTTTGTTAAATCTTATCAGCATTTTAAGAAAAAGGAATGTTTTACTGAACCAAAGCTAAAGGGATGAATCAATGTTGTCTAAAGTTTTAGAAGAAGTTTGACGATAATAGAAGTAGGCGTTGAAGAGTTAAAAAGTCCTACCGACGAAGTACCAGCAGCTCAGCCCAACCCAACCGTCTGTCTGTCTAATGAGGGATTTTGTGGCTTAATAAGATTTCTTGTTCTTTTTCACCTAAAAGTTGGATGACTTTTACAACGATTTCATTTCAACAGAATTCTTTTTGTCTAGTCACGTATTGTACCTCCAGCCACAGAAAATGTAACATTACTTTCTTGGCTTGGGGTTGTATCTGCTGTTCTGGGGTAATCTTTGTTGATCCTTCCTCCCCAAACGATTTGTTTTCATGTTACTTTTGCTTTCTCAGCCTTACTTCTGACTTTATTATTGACACTGAACAGTTTTATTAGACTGCTACAGAAAACCTTGTTGTTTATCTTATTCCTAGTTGGAGACTTGGTATTTTATGAAAAGGTTCCACAGTTCTGTTTCTGCCTGTTTTAGTATGATCCGAAGTTTCTATTTCTCATTAGCTGTTAACTTCCTTATCTCTAAATAAATACATATTTGAATGCTTTAAACATCCATGCGTTAAAACTGAGTATTGAGTATAGTAAATTTCCAGGATAAACAATTTCAATATGCGTCAAATGCCTCCCGAAATTCTCCAACTTTGGTTTTGTGGTGGGTTTTAAAACTAATTTAGTCGATTTTAAAAGCATTGAAAGAGTAATCATGATTTATCTCTTAATAATGAACCACAGTGTTAAATTTAGTTAGATATCTGCAAAAAATAATTTTTCTATCTAAAGATATCAACTTTATTTCAATTGAATAACAAAGGGAAGAGTAGCGCTAATAAATCAATTACACAATAGAGAATATTGGTCATCAGTTACCGAACAAATCGCAGCTGCATTTCATGGACCGTTCCTTCCTAAGCAGAATAGAAACAAGGAAATAGATTATATTATTATTAGTTTAAAGCTACCACAAGATAGAGAAGGCACGGTAAAAGCTGAAAACAGCGAGAATCTAGAAGCCGAAGTCGTGAGCCGATGAACTTCATTTGAATAACTATTTAGCTGATCGATGAGCCGATAGATAAAAGCTGATGGTTCACCTTGAATTTTTCAACAACGATGGCTGATAGCCTCTGAGATTATGATAACAATAATGAAATCCCTTCTGAATAAAAGGGTGTATAAAGGAACTCAAGATGAGCATAAAAGGAAGACGGGAATTGAATCCGACACAGCAATCCAAAAGTACCAACCAACCAACAAATAGATGGATAGATTGATACATCTTTGTCAATCGGAAATTGAAATGCTAAAGAAAGAAAGTAATTGAAATCTAAAAAACGATACGGATGAAACTTGGAATGGAGCACAATGAAGGAAGCCGATAGGAGCTAATCAATACCAAATATGCATTTTGGTTAGTTAGCAAGCACAGCCACAAATGATATGTTTTACTCCTTTAACAAGTAGCTATCCTACAGTTAAGAATGATCTCTTAGGGGTCTACCTCTGCAACTAAAAATAATATCTGCAGCAGGATTGAAGGAACTAATAAAAGAAGAGGAGCATCAAGATAAACAAAAACCGCAAGGAAATTAGTTGATATTAGAATAAGTATTTTATATCTACTCGAAATAATCTTATTAGATTTTTTTATTCCATTTCATCGTTTACACGGTACAATCTATCTGTGAAATATGGATGACTTTGAAAAGTGATTTTAGAGACTTCCGTCCTTATAACTTCCAATTCTATCTACCTACAACTTTCCGCACAACTAACTGCACCTTCATCATATTTATCTCCGCTAAGGAAATAATAACCTGGCTGAGGTCGGGCTTTAACCCCTCGAAAGACAGTAGTCGGCGGTAGGAACAGTTTCTCGGAACAATACAATTGAAATCTAAAATTATAATTTCGTAGCACCCATTGTCATCCACTTCGTCTTCTATGTATACCTACGTGTATAAGTTTATTATATAACAACTTCTTCTCATGACTTATCTTTCCGGCTTTAACTTATTACTATGTGATATGACGAATAGAGAAAGAAACTATCGGTTGAGACTGCTCTAGCTCTCGTTGTAGTTGGTTGAACTTGTTGAAATAAAAAGACACCTTTTGTATTCCCTTCGCTTATAACATTTTCTGAGCGACATGATGAGATCCTCGTTGATGTTTGATGTTCATCATCATCATCCTCATCATGACAGGATCATGACTAGACTTTACTAATACTAACAATACTTACTAATCTTGAGCGGGATAAAAACTTATTGTAAGCTTTACTATTCTGCTCTATCCTTACTTAGTCCTGACTTACTCCATCGCTTTTTAAGGAGAACATGAGACAGGTAAAACTAAATATAGAGTGAATACAGAAATAATATAACTATCATATATCTTGGTCATTGATAGAAAAATTAATTCCCCCTGCTTAATCAGATAGGAAGAGCAAGTTGATATTATCATAATCCAGGGAGGCCACTACTTCTTGTTTACTTTGTTTTCCACTGTAATTTACTGAAGGATTATTCATACTTCACTAGTGAGACAGGGTCTGCGGTCTACTACCAACCTTCCATTTCTGGTGTATTTTTTTTGAACATATATGAAGTTTATTCCATCCGTACGCGATGTCCTGTCCTTTTTTATATTTCTCATCTTCTAGTAAGTAAGCCTGTATTATCCCTCAGCATGCTTTCTTTACATATTTCACCGACAGAAGAAGGATAAGCAGAAGACACTAAGGAGATAAACAAGCATGCCTTTGTTCTTTTTGTCATTTAACTAGAAGAAGGATCAGTAGCTCTAAGAACTAGAAGCATGATAATTGTAATAAGTAGACATAATCCTTGTTCAGAAAAAGTTGGATTCCCATGCAGCATTTCCCGTCCAGTGAGATACCTAATTTGTCACAATTCATTTTCAGCTTGCCGCAATGCAATGCGGCAAAAGATGCTCCAAATTTATACTTTGTTTATGAAGACGTACGACAACGTTATAATGTGAATGGGAAACCAGAAACCAGAATCAGAGAGATGGAGAAATTCATAAGATTCAACGTTGCGTCAAAACATTTTAGGCCACGAAATCATTAATTAGCGAAAGGGTGTAATGTAATAAATCTCTTCGTAATATTAAGTTTCTTTATTGCGGACGCTGGTAAAATGTAAAATGGACTCAACACAAGTGCCATGTGCATGCAATGCACTCTTGAATATGAATGACTTTTACAAAAGCTTGTAGGATGTATAAATTTAGCAGTTAGTTGTAAGAATAAGAATTAGTAGCTGAAAGAGAATACGAAGCATGAGAAGTTTAATGTAAGGACACAGAGTTGCATTATAGTACAATATTGTAGCTAGATGTACAGTCAATAGTGTAGTAAATAGTGTTTTTTATTTCTACCAGGTTTAATGCCCATGACAGCTTGACAAATCACCCTGGTAGTTGGCTGGCTTCACAATGCCTTCGCCTTCGCATATTTAAATGTCATGAACAGTAAGTTTTGATGGAAATGGTGAGGACAAGAATAATTTTTACGAATGGTTAGTTAGCTACTAACTGCTGACTGACATGAGCTATATTTAGAAAGTATGAAGTATGGGCATTTCTTTCATTCACTGAACTGTATAAAAAACCCACTAGTTACAAAGGAAACGTTATTTCATGTACTAGATAAGTATTACGCTACGCGAGATGCATTGAAAATTGATAGAAAATTAAATTTGAAGTACAATGAATGTAGTACGGAGTGAGTGGTTGACTATTAATCGCTGTTAACCGAAATGACGTAAAAACATGATGAATTGCATTTATAATAAATTATTTTACTAGCACGTCTTATTACTGGCCTTTAGGATAACGTGCTATGTCTTTGCACTATTGAAACAAAGGATTTTTAGATTGGCTGCAACCCTTTAAGCTTTAAAAATATATGTGTATTAAAAAATATTCATCAAAGGAAGGCAACAGTTTGTAAAAAAAAAGTCTGCTTCTTACACTATTTTCCCTTTGCTTACTTCCCAGTTGCCAGTACTAAATGCTTCAACTGAGACGAAGGATAAATGTTCGGATTTACTGCTAACTATTACTAATCCTGCTGATTGTAATAGGATGAGGATGAGGATGAACGGGAGTGGACTTACAGTGAGCATATTTTTTTTATGGTTCTTCGTCTTTTTTGGGGCACGAGTTTTATGTTTCGAAGCTTTGATGGACACACGTGTTCCTTGCAGACTAGAGCTTCATCTTAGGGTATTATTAAAAGAAATTGAAGAAACTACCATCACAATCTCAAAGATTAGATTGCACTGCTAGGAAATAAAAAAGCCTTTATGCTTTCCAGTAACTGGAGTGTCTACTTCCTGTCCCGTGGTCTTACCAAAATATTTCATATCTGAGCAATCATTGCATTGTGTTTGTTTGTTTGTACTCAGGTGTTCTAAAGGAGCAACTTCGAGCCATGGAACTTTTTGGAACGTTCCCTGTATTTTTTAACGTGTTCAGTAAAAAATATTTCGGTTTCATTTAAACAGAACTACTCCGTTTTACCTTTACGTATATAATTCTAGTGTCTATAATAGTTTAAAGCAGCATTGTAAATATTTAAGAATTTCTAGAATCAAAACGGAGCGTACAATTATGCATCAGAAGTACCTAAAATAGACCATTGTTTTATGAATGACAAAATGAAGGTTTACTTATGATATAGTTAGCTACTATAGATATCGTAGTTGTCTTTGTCTTCCTTCCATGTCGTCGTATATCCAAAAGCTCATCCTATAGTTAATGAAAAGTATTTCAGGGGAATATCTGTTCTGTTCCCAATCCTATGTATCTTTCAGATGACAAATCATAATCCCTTTGAAAGACGTGCAGGGAAAAAAGCAGAACAGATAACTTTCAAAAATAGTATTACAGAAGAAATCCATCCTGTCCCTGTCTTAAGTCGTTCGTGGACACTTTTTTCACGGTAGATCGATCTCTCTGTGTCTGTTTACTAACAGGATTAGGATTATTGAGGTCGCAGAATTCACTTAAGGGAATGCATTGAAAACAAGACATGTACTTTACCACCTTTCCTTCCGTTAAATCAAGGTCCCTCAGCTAGTAAAAAAGTACGGCTTAGATATTCCATTATACCTGGAGGAAGAGAGCACTGAACCATCCAATTCATTTGAAAAGTATCTGTCGCATGTTTACTGTCAGTCAACTCCGTGTCGTTTCCAAAACTGTACTGTAAAGATTTCTATAATAGAAAGAAGGATTTCAAAACATTGCTTGAAGGTCTTCTTCATAATCCGCAAGAAAATATACAATAGATTTTGAATAGATAGAAGGGATTTCAAAGGAAAGATGACCCAAAGATGATACCTAGTTGACAAGCCACAGGGTCCTTAAGAAGTAGGATTAAAATTATTCGCATAGTTGACCAGCCTGAGGCAATACATTTCAAACTAGAAAAGGGACTTAAAGATGGTAGCTGGCAGTTGCAGATGTTATAGGAGCTGTATTTTTATTTAAGCTTTTCTGAAAATTTTTACTGTAACTAATTTACAAGCTTACTAGACAGATTATTTCTATCAGAGCGTTAGGCTACTTGGATTAATTAAACATGCTACATAAATCCTCCAATAATAGTTTGAACACTCTAATCAATCACACTGGGTATGAAACTTTCAGCAAGTTCCACCTTTACGCTCGGTCATCGGTTGTTACATTATAAAAAAGTTATTAGCATATTAGCCAGTAATTAGCAGCTACTAATGAAGTTAATTTATTAGTGACTCAATTGTCAAGCGGTTTTGAACTCATCTTCATCACGAACTCCGACCTTATCCTCGTCGTGATGCTTTTACCGATACTAGAGATATCTATATTGTGATATCGTGAAATGCATTAATAAAGAAGAGTTTATCATAATAACCCCTTTATGCAAAGGTTTAAGTTCATTAGTACAGCGATAATAGCTTCAATAAACAGTCCCTTGGCTGACGGATTTTAAAACTAGAGGAAGTGGTTAACTACTACTAAAACCACATCAGAATTAATCATTCATAAGCTAGTTCAAAGACAGGTTCCATCTCCGAAGAAACGATTGCCTCTAACTTAAGTCTTAATATTAATACAGTCCAGTTCCAAAGTAATTTAAACTTGTACCCTGGTCTTGTCCTAGAGCAAACATTTATAAATCAAATCACCGTACCCTACCTTGTCGCTGTTGACTTGAAATAATGACTTTTCAATGCATAAATATAGAATACATAAGGCTTTAAGACAGCTACCTCTGCACTTAATCGCTCGATGTAATGGACGTACTTACGGAATAAGAAATTACTTGTTTTTTTTCAGTAAAGAAGGTATTTACCATTCCATTACATGTCAACAGCCTGCCATTGCCATTATCAGCTTTAGTTGCAAGGCAGTGGAGCGGACGAACGAAAGATTTATTATTTGGTTTGGTGACGCAAAATGGGAAAAATGTTACTATCTTTCTTAATGTAATGAAGATTAAAGAGAAGGGCAGGAGTGAAAAATGTTGACATAAGGTGTGACTCCTACAATCCAAAAATCAACACAAAGACGCACTTAAATGTAGAAAAAACAATTAGACCTACGAACTCCGGACTGTCGACGACCCTCTCTGTAATAATGTAACAATACTTTTTTTATCCCTATGAACGTGTCCAGTTTGACTAATCAGATTGGGTTCGGTTGTGTTTCTGAAATAACGCCTTCCTGATCCTGACAGCCTTTTGATATAAAGCTTATGGATAATTTTGAAGCAAAGATTAATTAACTTAAGTTCAATTGAATTAAGATAACGGTCATTAACTAACCGATTTTCTGTAGTATTAACTTCTACAAACAATACAAATGAATGATTGATTTATTTTTCTTATAAAATCGGTGTTTACTTAATTATTAATTAATGAATAAGGCTAATCCATCAAACATTTCATGCAACTTTTTACCTTGTTGCTAATTTCAAACTTATTAAGTAAAAATGTATCGTTTACATTTAAATAAACACATTGATGCGCTTCACCGAAGTGAACATATCAATCGCAATGTACCAGCAGTTAAATAAATGGCTTATTTTCAAAAGAGCACAATTATTGCTTGCTAATGTTATTCTTCATTGTCAGAAAGCTAGTTCGATTTAAATATGCAGGGTGAGTGAGCAAAGGCGAAAAATAACCAAGTAATAATGCAAAGAATGCGAGCAAACAATTATATTGGCCTATAAGATAATTATTTAACCACGATGTCTCAAGACACGCTTATAATGATCTGTTAGTGCCTGGTTTTAAAATGCTGGCATAAATTTCGATCCTCAAAGCTCAAAGTTTTTCAAGTCTCAGTTTCTCTTTTCGTGTACCTAAAGGAACTTTACCAGTCTTTTGTTAAATTCGCATAAAATATTCCAACAACTGACAAGCTCTGCCCGTCCTCGACAGAACAGAAGCTACTTGTAAAAAGACTTTATGAGACAAGGATTTTTCTCAGGTCGTTGGTTGGTAGCTAACTTTTACGATCGTGCTATAAACTTACTTGATGGTTTATTTACCCAAGAACACGAATAATAATTGTGATGATTACCCTTGTTATTGGTGTAAACAAGCAAGGGAAGGAGCTTAGAATGGACAGCTTTATGGAATTAAGTAGCTGCCGAATGAAAGTTGCCATGCTTTAAAAGAAAGTTCTAATTTTAAAATTAAATCTACATCCTTTTATGTCTTTTTAGTAGTTAACGTCTCATTTATCTGTACCTATAACTTGCGATGAAGTGAAGGCGTAAATATACCGTTTCTTTAGCTAATCTTTTGCAAGTTCCCTATCTGAATAATCGAATAACATGCATGCATGAATGTGTGAGGAGTAAATGGTAATTTTGTAGGATGAAACAAACGGTAATTTTAAACCACTTTTTGAGCCATCTAATAGTTGATGATATGCCATGCATAGGTTTATGTCGTAGTATTAAAACTGGTCTTATTTTACTGCAACTTTAAATTACTTGAAGTTCTTTACTTTTACATGCATATGGATCAAAATAGAATACTACGAAAGTAAAATAAATAACGTATTGTTAAAATACTTTTTCAATCTCGAGAGAAATGTACAAGCAGCCATCAGCATGGTGTCTTTAGGTTTATATAATTTGATTAACATTTTATTGGAATCAGTGAAAGGTAGCCAAAAAATTACTTTACATTTATAAAAAAAACTATGCTATTAAACTAAATTAGATCTTACAGTTTTAATATACAAAACTACATACTACCAGTTAATCCGATACTTAAAATACAGTTTATTACACAGTTAACTGTTTCCACCCACACTCAAAACTACGTACTTTCATTTTGCAGGAATAACTCCTTGACTAAAAACGGTCCAAATTATATCAGAATCTACCCCCTCTTTTCTACTAAGAAAAGTGTTTACGATTTCCACATCAAACCAGACGTCACATCATTAACCTAAGTTTTAAAATCAGTCAGTAGTAGCTGTTCTGTTAGCACAGCAAAAGCATATGCTTTCAGCCAGTAAAAACTTTTCATGATACGTCAATAAAACCGGCAGGGGTTAGTTTTATAGAGGGTTAAACTTCCCTACGCCATCCTAAGCCTGTAAATATTATTCATCTATTCAGTATTTCGTTACATCATGTTATTAAAAAGCTATCTTGTGCACAATCTCTAGCATTTCTTTAATAGACAGTTGACTGACGACGAACGCAATAAGCATTAAGAAAGTTGGTCGCTCAAAGATCTCATCTCAGTTTCTTTATGTCTGGGAACTGAAAAATGCTCCCCGGATTATGCTATAATGTGTAATGAAAGTTCAGTTCACATCATCACATCGAAATCATCATTAAAACCTACTTACATTCAAGTACCCTCCTCCTCTCTATGATAAAATTGCATGTGAATCTTTTTACTTAATGACTGCAACTTCAACTATAGAAAGCTAGCAATCGAATAGTTAGAGACCGATCCAGGAATTAACTATGATAGTAAGATGGAAATTCAGGTAGACTTCCCTATTGAAACAATAAAACAACAACGCAATGATAAAAAAACGTATTGCTCCTTATCAAATAGCAGTAAAACCAACCAAAATCAAAGCTGCTAAAACGCCCTGATAAGAAAGAGCAGTAAAGAATAAGAAACAAACAAGCTATGAATTATTGCAGCACATTAATCTACCAAGTTTACTCATCATTGCTACCCAGTTTTATTAAACTTATTTTTTTATTTTCTGTTCTAATACCACCTAAGCAGCAGTCATTGGGTAGTTAGATTGTTACTGGGTGGCGTACATCTTATTACCGACAAACCTACAAGAACTCCTTTCCATCACGTCTTGTTTAGTCTAACCAAATTATTTTACCGATTGTAGCCACGCTGCACCTACCCTCTTGTGTTTTTTCATAACTTCATAATTATAAGAAAATAGTATGAAACTGTGTGAACTTTGTCTTATTACACAAAATTATAATCATCATTAGAGACAGCAGGGGCAGCAGCAGGGCGATGATGAATTCTCCTTTGATTTGATGATGATTATGGTTTTAAATTAAAGAATTCTTCCACAGCATAACAAACAGTATTTCTAGAAATAGTAATAATGTCCTATTAAATATTAGGTGGAGAAAGAAAAAATAAAGGTAATAAAAATGATTAAGTAAGACTTTGAGCTCGAATAAAAGGAACAACGGGAAGAGGACTCTTGTGAAAGAGTATTTCGTCCTTAATTTTACATTTTGATAATGTAAAAGAAGCATCGACAGAAGCAACAGCAGAAACATCGCATTATTATCACTCTTCTGTGACCATTGTTCTTCTCTACATGAGTATTCCTCTCGGGCTTTGTTGTATGGGAAGAGAGAATGCTTACAATGATTCAACGCACAGTTATTCCATTTGAATGGACGATGCGTTGCGTATGATGAGCCTTTTTTCTTTTATGTACATAATATTATTAATCCTATCCTCCTGCATATGCACTTCTTCATATAAATAAGAATTTTAAATCGAGTAAGATAACTAACTAAAGTTCATTTGATTGGTCTCTTAGATTACCTGCAAGCCCAACTCCCACGGTCAACCGTTGGTGGAAGTGGCTCTGTCTTTTTCAAATGGAGGCAACTAAAACGCTTCATGCAAGGCATGGTGGAGATGAGTGACCTATAGTTAATGGTTATCAGAAATAGCTAAAGGTTTTCTCATAACAAGGTTACAGTTATTATAGTCTCATAACCCACTGAGAATTTACTAAACCGATCGATCAGTAAGCTGATGTGACCAACAAATGTGTGCAAATAATAGATTAAGTTTACGAAGCCAGTATGAAGTCTTTATCTTGATCCCGATTTGCGATAAAAGATTCCTTTGTCTACAAAAATAGTCGATCGTAGTGCTGCGGGATTGATTGACCGCTTCGCATTTTGGCGAATGTCATCCTCCTAGTTTACTAAGTACAAGTTTTTCCTATAAACTCTTCAATTGCAACCAATGCTTCTCAAGATGTTTGCAATATCATAGTTGCCTATACTATGAAAGCCTGAATACGGATGTTTTGCATTTTTAGAAGTGCTTGCCTCGTTTGCCAAGCATTTATCACACAACGAAGAAGGTTATTGAATGGACGATTTACTTAACGTATTGATGCATCGGACGGAGATGTACCGTTTGACAAATGACTATTACATTGCATTCATTCAAACCCATCATGTCAAATTATATCTATTGATGTTCCAAGAGTAATGTCTTCTCGGAAAATGATTCATTTTTATGAAACAGCCTTTTATTCTCTCAGAATCTGAAACTGAATGCTTTTATTATACTGGGTTACTCATTTATCATGTCTCATCTCCGGATGTATTTAGAGTAACAATCACAATATAAGCACTGTCTCTTATCTTGTTGATATCCGAGCTTTTTAATTGGGGCTGATAAAAAAAAGTTAGCCCAGAATTATCTCGGATCAGTCATCATCATGTCAGCAATATTAGGAGAATAATTACAACATCGTTGAAGTTTTCCGTTACTATATTGCGTTTCTGTTTAAGTGTATTCCCCGAATCTCAGTCACAAGGCTTGCTGAACAAGGTATAAATTGGAAGTAGTTAAACTTATCGCCACAGATATCCACGTACATTTGTGCATGGCATGTAATCCTTTAATTGGGGGACAACCTAACTGTTCAAGAGAAAAGTAAGATTCAGAGAAAACCTTCTTTTTGAGCATGTGAAGCAAAAAAACGGTAGACAGAAGTTTGTAGATGTTGAATGGTAAAGGCTTTCCGTCGCCTGTGGAAATTTTGGACTGAAGGGTAAGATCAGTATCAAGATCGCCATGTTTCGGAAATGCAAAGCGGTTTAGAAAGCGTGGGAGTATGGCTTCGTGCTACCTTATTATTAGCCTAAAAAGTCAAAGTTGCACGAATCCATCGAGCAGATTAAGATTATACAAAATTGTAACTTAGAAATTCTAATGGCCACTAAGATTACTAGTAATGCAAGTTTCGCTAAATTAAAAGAAATATTGCGTGGCTTTAAAACTATATGGGACATGAGACTTAATTTAAAAACGACAACTATTTACCCTAGATAAATTCTAAGTTTACAAAAGCGGATATCAAGCTTAAGAATTTTAAAGGGTGACCTTTACCATGTTTAGTCTCGTAGTTTAGCAATTGAGTCACCACTTATGTCAGCAGTAAGATTCTTGTAGGCTTTGTCCTTGCTTTTAAAAGTTCTAAAAGATTTAAGATTGACTTATGCCTTTCTTTAGAGATGATTTCTAAGAATATTGTAAATTACTAGACTAAACTTGGATTTATACGATCAATCAGACTGACATATTAAAAACGTTTGCAATTGCAAAACCGTTATTTAGTTATCCCTTAAAAATATAAGTCGCAACATCGTAAAACCAGTTCTTTGCAAACCCTCAATCCACACTCCATTACAAACGACTACTAGTAATGAATTTGAATACGATCTTTTGTTCTAAATTTCGAATAAATGTAACGTTAAAGTTTCGTAGCTCGATCAGTAGTTCGCTTCCATCTCCATCATCGCACTTAAATGAGATCGTTTCTTCTTTTCATATAACTTTAAAAGGAAATTTCCAAGTCATTCTGAATGACTGTCGGACAGCAAATGAGATTTCTTTTATTATGTTCCTCCTATGCAAAAAGTCTCAAGTTTATAAAGTTTAGTTAGATGTGATGTGATCGAAGTTAGTGGAAAGAGGTGAAAGACAAAAGAGACGAAAATTAAATGCGAAATTCCTTTTACAGCAATAATATACTATGATTATTATCATATCCTATCATCATGAGGAGTAAAATAATTGTTCGATCCAACCAACCTGGTCGGAACATTCGCCAAGCGGTATCTAGGTAGAGTAAATTGTTAAAAAGTCAGTGTCAGTAATGTTATTATTACCTTGCAAATGTATGTAAGTAAGTGTAAGGATACATCGGTTTAGATTAGATAACCCACAAAGAAGTTATCGCGGTCGCTATGCAGCTACTGTCTTCTGTACAGTTTTTTACAAAATATAATGTAAAAGCAAAATACAGTCAGTTATAATGGCGAAAGGCAACGGGAATTTTCAAGAGCCAAGCCATCAGACATCATTTTGAATTCTAGTATTGGAAGTATAGTTCCTAAACCCCACCAAACCGTACTTATACCCTCTGCACAACAGATATGTCCATCATCATGATCATCAAGAATCAGCGAGCATAATCAAATTCATAATCAGCCATCAACTAGGAGATAATCGTGAAATCATCCACGTGAAATATTGCTAAAATATATAATCATACATTTTTCTCTTCTTTTGTCTCACCTGTCTGTTAGTAACTACTTCTTCATCGCCAACGCCAATGCTTTAAACCCAACGTTAGCATAGTAGCACTAAGGTAGTCCTGCAGGCTGTGGTAACTTGCCTGTCTAAGAAGGTGAATGAATGTGTAAAAACGAATTCAAAATATTAAATAGCCTAACTGAAATAACCATCACAGGTAAAACAATGGTCTGCGTCAGAATAGTAGACATTGACCTGGCCTAGTGAAAATTTTCTACGCCTAATAATCTAACTGCGCTTTTTAGGCCATCAGTTATGCAAAATTATAATAGCAAACGGCCCTTAGACTAGGTATGTAGAAAATATGTATTGCATAAGAAATATCCATGTTCACTACAATTTGCACACCACAAGAAGGCAAGCAAGGGTAAGTTCAAGAATGCAGTTGGCATAAATATCTATCCCTCATCTTCAACATCACATCAATCACGGCTCATTGCTTCGAAAAAATATTATTAAAATTCATAACTTAAGGGCTAGACTGAGCCGTCTTAAAAGATAAGCGAGGCTCCTAATTTCCGCCAGATGTTACGCATATTAAAACGCGCATCCATAAAGATCAGGTTCAGGTATGGGAATGCAGAAAGTGATCAAGTGATCAGTAGAAAACAGGAAGAATAGGTCAGCGAAGCTTGTAAGCGTAAAACTAATTTTGTAGTTTGTCAACTTGTCAGAACTAATAATTACCTGTCACTAAATTTAGTTTGGCATTGTGTTCCGTGTAAAAGTAATCAGAGAGCTTTCAAAGAGCTGTCCGTATAAATGTTTGGCTGGCATCGGCAGCATCCGTCTGTGTGGTTTAGTTCCTTTTGTACTACTGTTGTTGAATTTGAGTATGAAATGAAACGAAGTGTAGGAACAGATTTTACAGTGGATTAAATTCTAATAAGGGAGTTGATTCTATATAGTATAGGATGACCTCGTCAGATTGATATTTTGATAAGTGTTTTATTTGATTAGATGCCATGATAATGAATTAGTAGTCCTTTGTGGTAGGGCTGCGTTGTGCGAATAGTTGATTGAATTTTACCATAAAACCTCACCAACTAAACTTAATAGCTAAAAATTAAATGTTTATCAACAGACTGGATAATATCTCAAAATGTTTTACGTTTACTTCCCTGCAATGTCTTGAGATTTCAAGGCAAAGGTATTTTATGAACCGCAAGAAACTTTTGTAACGCAGTTTTCTGCATTTTGTGCCCTATTGCAACTTTGCGATAGTGACCAACTGACCAAGCTAAAAGATGTACCGTTGAACAAAGTAAATGGTGTAAAAATATTCCTGTGGTTAAATTTAGCACCATTGTCCTTCGGACTGTACTTTCCGTATACAAATTCAAAGATTTTAGTCATAAATCACTTACTTATTTCCTTGTGTTCAACATTCATTTTCAATCATTTATCATTTACTAACACTTTGAATTAGTACCATCGACAGTCTTATTCTATCGATAAAATCAAGACAAACAGTAAAAATGCATTTGTCTGTAGTTACCTGCTATCAAAGAACCACAGATATGTAATTTTGACGCATAATACTGAATATAGATTGAAAAGTTCCTTATACATATTAGAGATGATTACTGAAAATGAAGTGTCATAAAAATGCATGTTTTATATCATTTTGTCACTCTCAACTACTTTTGTCGGCTGTCAGTATAAATTTTTGTCCTGTAAGAATAAAATGAGGAGAAACGGAGATGGCATTTCTGATGGTGGCACAACACTTGTAATTACTCCACAGAAGAACACAATGTTCCGACTCGTTCTTCCGTTCCACGTTCTGCTTTGTTGATTTTAAATCACAAAAAATTTTTTCCCGTGGCTAAAATTCGTCAGAATACTTCTCGTCTCTTATATTATCCTTGTTATTATTATTTCATTTTATTATTACGTTTCATTATTTTGCATGACTCAAGGAAGCCTTGTGCTGTCTCGTCTTTCCACAACTCCTTTGCTACTTTACTTACACTTGCACCACTTACACCTTTCAACAGAACCAACAATCACACATAGTCCTTCTGTGTAAATGAGATAAAGAATAAATAAAAATGTCTTGTTCCTCATTCATACCTCAAGCCGTCTTAACTAACTTCAATTGTTATAATCCGAAAAAAGGATGATATGTCATGTCTACTCTCAAGGTACAAGTGACAAATAAGCAGACGATGATGAGATGATGATAAGCAATTAAGAATTTATAATATGCGGTACATAACCTATAGACTGATACTTTTTATCTTATACCTGAAAATACTAATTTGAGCATCTAATGCCTTTCATAGCCTTTATACTGCATCTAATGCCCATCCTCCGATATGTTATGCCACTACAATAATTGGAAACATAAAAATTATATTTGATCCATCTTTTCAGATCTATTTGACTTAAAATTAAACTAAATTCACCTTAAACTATAGCCATATTCCTTTTTTCGAGATGGGCTAATTTTAAAACACAGTGAACATATTCTAACCAGATTAAAGCCCTTTGGATTCATTATAACCGAACATCTATTTAAGCCAATAAGATTGTTCCTTTTGCACTATTACGAACGATGTTATAATTCATGTGTGCTTTTAAAAGTTCCATATAAGGGATCTATTGTCATGCCCTTGGTTGGGTTGATGGTTTGGCAAATTGCAATATCATTTTATTTTATTGAACGAACTTTAATTACAATCTTTAAGAAATTCTTAGAATCCCCTGCTCACGGTGCCCTGGATTTAGCTGCTAAGGGTGGAAAATAAAAAGCTTCTTATAATGAGAATTTTAGCGTTGCTTTATTAATTGAAAACTGTCCCAAATAATTTCCACCTGTTCGTCGTGAGTTGAGGATCCCGATTTAAGTCGTTGGATGTTTTGTATTTAAATGTGCAATTCTTGCGTATGGCATTTAATTGCCATTTATTAGCTTGCAAATTATCGTATCGTAAATGGAAACAGCTCTATCCAGAGCAGAAGGGGCTTGACATGTTGAGCTCGTTTAATAAGTGGGGATGACTCAGGGTTTTCTAAAATGCACTTTTAACAGAGATTTTATGAGGTAGCACTTACCATACCGATTGAAATCGACCGTTAGTTTAGAAATATTTGAAATCTCAGACCTTTTTAGTTCAGCTATGCACAACTTCTAGAATTTGAAGTTAATTTTTGGATGGAAGATTACGCATTAGTTGAATACTAATCAATCAGTTAAGAAAGTTCTTCATGAAACCGATAAATAAATACCTGCTAAACTAACGTCAAATATTTGTTTTACTACTCGTTCAACTGTCACTGCATTTATTTTCTTTTGAAGCAAATGCGTCGGAAAATGATAACTTTTGGAAGACTTCATGCAATGTTTTTGTGAAAAATACAAGCAATTAATTATATTGTGTGCATTTAAAAGCGGGCAATTTTTTTGCATGGCTTATTGGGTTAATCCATTTTATTAAGATGGATTCATGATTGCAATTAGATTTTTAAGGTTCCATCCATGTTGAATTCGTTTGGCTTGATTGAATAAACTGTATTGTATTGTAAAAAGGGCGTGACATTTCTGCGAAATTATGAGGAAGAACATTTTACAACTCCTGTTTACCACTGAATGCTATTCTTAAAATCTTTGTGATTTGACACACCATGTATAGCTTAATTATACCCGATAGAGATTGATAGATTGAGGTGACACTGAGTCAAGTCAATTCATCTTCAACCAAGCAATAGCAAAACTAGGAACTATTACCAATGAATAAAGCAACAATAAAAAGCAAAAAATAAACTCACCTGTCAAATTTACAATGCAGATGAATAAATGTTTTAATGGCAGTTCACTTGAATTTCAATTGTTACCCTTACAAGGTTAAGGTGAGTGGTAGTTGCTTGTTTGCATAGTTAGTAAAAAAAAATATTATTTGTAAGACGAATTAAATACACAAAGTAAATAATTTTTCTCAGACACTACCTTACCTAGCACGAGAAGTATCACTTAGCTTTTACTTGATAAACTAATTGAATTTATAACTTAGCAAGGTTAAGATTTTTATCTTCTAATAACAATATTATCCGATCCTTCATAAATAATTAGTAGCATATTTCACAGGATACATATACCGTCAATAAAATAGTGCAAAATGATCCTGTCCTCTGAGCTTACCTAACCTAAAATGTTGCTCAGGAATAGGAAGGAGTATAATTATGATTTATTTATCAAGAAAGATTGTAAGGCATTACTTATTTATTATTTTCATATTTAAGTTAAGTAAAACATAAGTGCTTGATTTGCTGCGAAAGCTTTTTGGATAGAAAGTTGGCATGCTATTGATTTAGTTTTAAAACATCAGGATTAGGGAATGACTAAAAGCGATTCAGAGCGGCTCTGTGTAATGTAAAGCTAGTATAGTGTACACATTTACTTTGCTGTTAGCTAGGCCGTAGACGTAGAAGTAAAGATGAACTCTCTTGTATTGTTGTATTCTTGTTAATTCGTGCCGTAAACCAATTACTTTTATGTTTTTGAGATTATGTAGAAGTGCTCGAAACTTTATTCAAGGCTATTCGAATGCCATTAATAAGTAACATTAGCATAGATGTTACGCATTCGTCTTCTGCTCATAACGTAATCATGGGAAAGTCATTAATATTGTGTCATCGTTTGCAGGGTATCATTATCCTCATGTAAATTACGGGGTTTGGATGATCACCAGACTTCCGTTGTTCATCTTTACAAAGGATCATGTCTAAAATACAGTAACTTTTACCTCTACAGATAGCTTAGGAGTAATATAATCTATATTTACTTCTTGATATGCTACTAGATTTCTTCTGTCCATATGATGTTCGTTAAATGTATAATTTAGCGACTAGTCCAAATTAGCCCTTTTATTATGCTAGTAATAAAATGTACACGGTAAGTATTTACAAAACAATGCTTCCAAAACGAACTGAAGGCTTTTGATCTTTAAATGATAGAAAACAGAGAGTTTGAAGCCATTTAAATTTGCGAATTTAACCTCAGTGACAAACATTGATCATAATGAAATACGATAAATTACACTGTAAACTGACGAAAATGTTGTACAATCCCATCAAAATAGTTTTGGTAACCTCAGGTCAAACGTTCGTATTTTTATTTCGACCTACTCTAAAGACCTGTTATTCATCTCCCAACAGCATTGGATTATGAGAACAGCACTTCCTGAAGGAATTGCAATTATTTTGGAAAGATTTTTAATGTATAACTTAAACTGGTAATAAAAAGGTTTGAATTAGATATGGGTGTCAACGTTGAGATCTTGGTTTAAGGCATGGCACTTGGCAGTAAAACTAAAACTTAACTCTTACTAGCGGATATAAAATATAAATCTGCTCTAAAATAATGTTATGATCGAGCTAGATCTTAGCTAAAAGAATGTGCAAGGTTTGAGAATGAAACTATCATACAAATGTACTCATTACCCTCTGGGTATCGTATACTTTACGACAGGAAAGTTTCTCGAAAGAAAAAAAACCTGACTTTACTTAAATTAAAACATTTCTCATTCTAAGACCTGATGGATTTTTGCATTTGTCTTTGAAGTCATAAAGGCACGGGGACGAATAAACACCGAGACGAAATGTAAAATGAGTCCCAGCGGGTCTGTTTCTGTAATCGAAAACATTACACAGGGCTATTATTTAGTAAATAATGCATGAAACCGGCGATAAAAAAACAGACTAGAGTAATTTAGTCATCGAAGCGCTGCATTGTCAAATGAAGGGGATAACGTAGGAATAACTAACACGCCTGCAAAGCTACTACCATTCTAGATATAAATAAATAAACAATACGACCGTATAGAAGTCCCCTTATGCATCTAAATTAAGTATTTTAAAGTAAAAGCATCTCATCGAGCACCCAACGTTTCCCATTTAAATAGATTTGACCACTATAAATTACCAAAGTCAACTAAACGGGGATTTAAATAAGCTCCAGCAAAGAACCATCAAAGGTTTCATGGTTGATTAAGCTTCTTCCATTAAATATTTCTTTCACGGATTTACACTTTAATCATTTATCCTTCTCAGACTAGAGCCCGAGCTATCCATGCTTGCATTATACTCTTTTTAATAATCTACTTTCTACTGTATACTCTAAAGTATTTTATTTTATTACAAAAAGGAACATGAGCCAGCAATAAAATAAGTAGTCAACCCACTGATCAGCTCAATCCTTCAATTTCAAAATATTATTCAATAGTCTTGGGCTATTAATGGAGTAAGTTGTACAATGTTCTTTATTTATAGAAACCTGGAATGAAACTGTTGCTTAAACCTGCCTACACCTTCTTTAGACTCGACTGGATCGAATTTATTGTTTTCAAAACTTTTAACGAAATCTTGCACCTGAATCTCCATCTTTATCAACACCTTCTCCTCACCCACTAACATTTTTACAAGTTACGTTTTTAACCGGATGGTTCCATTCCATCCTGCTTGAAAAAGTGTTATCCCTTGGTCCTTACAAATCTCACGTACATAGTAGTCATCGTATTGCACTGTGGAATGACTGTGAAAAATTGGAAATAAATTAAGCCCATCTTAACAAAGAATGAGAAGAAGGGATCATTAAAATATAAAGTTGAGTTGTTTCAAGGAGGAAACGGCTTCTGTTCGATACAGTTTATGTGCTCTCTTTTGTTACTACGATTAACTGCCACTACTGCTTTTAACTTTAGTGCTAAGTACTATGAACACCACCCTTACCTTTATTACAACGTTCCTTCTTATTATCATAAATATTATTTCCCTTTAGAAACATTAAATGAAATAGTCGATGAAGTGGTTGGCCTTATTTTGAAGCCCTTTCCATGAAACTAAAATAAAATGCCACCAACTCTTAACGAGCTAATTTATTTCACTCCAAAAAACACTACCCTTGATTTTAATCTGGTCTCAGAAAAAGAAATTAAAATTTAGAGAGGGAGGAACCATTATCTCTATGCACTAGTCAGTCGGCGTTCTTCATTATAATTAGACTATGATCCTTTCTTTTACATGTTATCGAATGTCTTATGCATACCTGTCTGCTTTTAATTGAACTAATGGTTCGCTGCTCTAATAATTAGACGGGATAATTTAAAACCTCCGGAGACGCAGTGTTTTATGCAACTTTTTCATTCCTAAGTAATGTAATGATATTACCACCGAATCTAAGTAATTAATGCGAGGGAGGGCTGGGACTTTTCTACAGCTCAAAAATCTTGTACATCTAGGGTTGAAAACTTGTGAATTAGAAACATCTTATCAAAATTTTAAACTTTCTTCGGCACTACTGGGCTTAACTTTAAAAAAAATGAAAAATACTGAATCAAGATGGTCTTCTAAATTTGGTATGATACAAAGTTCAGGTTGGTTAATAATATTAGTAATATTATTAACTAAATATGTCAGAAACAGGAGATAGAACAAGGAGATACTAGGGATAGTCGCATAAGTATCAAGTATCAGGCTCAGATCTTGTTTCCGCCCTTCACAAGCAGTTTCTTATAAACATGAAAAAGCTCCTTACAGCAAGAATAATTTATTCGAAGAGGAACTAAGAAGATCTAAACCGAGGATATGGTCTTTTATTTCAACCGGTAGCAATAAACTAATTCAGATTCAGTTCATACAGTCCCTTATTGTTACTGTCGTCTACGAGGGGCGATTTTCTTAAAAGTTCTCATCTAAATCATTGCTTTTATCTTATCAATAATGGCTCTTTATGACTTTCTTATTTTATGCTATAATTATATATTATCTTTATAATGGTTCGGGATGGTATTTTCATAATAATTATTAGGCTACTCAGAAAGCTAATGCTATCCTTGGGGTGGTTGACGGCAGCTGTACGCGGAATAAGGGTGGTCAAATGATAAAATTTCTTAATTCCTTCCGTGCCCAAATAAATAGCTTGTCAAAAATACCGTATTAAAATAGCCTACGATTTAGGCCGCTTGTAGATTTAAAAAATAAAATGTAAGACTTAATTTAAAAAACTTCAAGCCATTTAAAAATAATTTCCAAGAAGGTAATCACAACCGTCTCAACATGAAGATTACTCGAGTTGGCTAGGACTTACTGGGGGTACACCACCGGCTGGATCCATGCGGTACCTTTTTACAGGGTAACGTTTCCGATTCAGTAGGAAATAGAATGCTCTTAAATATCTAAAAATTTACTGCATGCAGATAGCTAAGCTACAAGCTAAAGCCGAGGATATCCCTTACAAATTATCATGTCTTAAAGGTCAATTGAATCATAGCAAGTCTCCATAATTACCTACCACAACTTATTGAGAATCATATGGTCACATACGCACTCTGCTTGGAGTAAACCCTTAATATTAGAAAAGTCGATGATATAATATTCCGGAAGAAGGGAGTAATCCCTCAGCTGCGCACTTATTTTTAACTATATCTATAATATTACAAACAAGGCGAAGATTGAAACTTCAGGTCTGCTGAAGCAAAAAGGTCAAAAGATGTAAAGTGTTGGGCAGGAAAGGGACCATCCTTTACTCATGAACCATTTGCTCTGTAGACAAAGCCAAGCAATTCCATGCATTTAGTTTATTCAAGAGTCGATGTCTGAGTCGAAGACTAAATTTTAGCCCATGCATGCAACATTCTTACGAGGTTTTACTTCTAGCAAAGGGTGCTCTCGCTACAAAGAGACTTATTGAACTGTTCAAAAGAACCATTCGTAGAATAAAAGGGGCTTGAACAAATTTCACAGCCAAGTACACGCGGTCACCCCCTCCTCCTTCGAAACTGATTTATTGTCCCTGTGGAGGCTCATCATTCTAAGGGAGACTACTTATTACTGAACTGAGTTTGACATGTTTACCTCTGCCCTATTACATGCTTTCATTTGTACTCTACTTACCAGCCTTTCACATTACTTACACTCTTAATATTATTTATATTGAACTAAAAGGTAGCTAACAAAGTTGAGAAGTTATATAATTGAATGCATGTAAACGAAACCCATGTTATCTCTGATCAGAGAGTCCCAGGCTGATAAATGACTAAGGAAGTTTCGACTTGAGAAAAGGTGCCAGAACAGCATCAGTGTAACTAGATGAAAATCCTCCAGCCCATCTCATTCACACGATTCCCTTTGTTACTTAAATATATGATGGTGATTTTATGATTTTTATACTTTTTCAGCTTCCCTAATGCATTCTATGAGTAAAAGTGCTCATCCGGTGTCATTTTATTTTATATGTCCGCGATGTGTATTTTTGATTGAGAAAGTCATTGTTATTCTCGTATATGGCATATTAGCAGCATGCAGTATGGAATACAGAGCGACGATTTCAAACGGAAGCAACCACCAAGACGATTGTAGATTCAGGCTTTATCTTTCAATATAGCTCATATTGTCTGATTGTATCGTGGCCGTGGCCAAGTTGCATAAATTCTGTTTCCCCTAAACAAAATACTGACCACTGTGGGGGTTATCCTTCATCCAGTTCAATGAGGATTTTGACATAGAACGTGGATTTACGTGGGTTTGCGGATTACCAGGGGATTCCTTCTCTTTAACTAAATTTTAAAAGGTTTCCTGCCGTTCGATTCTCATTTTATTTCGAAAGCAACATTGTTCTGTCTTTTTCTATTCTGTGTAGTCTCTAGCAAACTCTGCTTAATCCACCCACATAAAAATGCTTGTCTGTGGCTTAGAGGAAAACGAACTTGAAAAATGGAAACTCTAAGTATGTGAACTTCGAAAAAATCACGTATTTAGGGCCCTCCAGGTAAATTGGCCATACACAAGTGCTTTTGTAAGGAGGCACAGATTTATTTAGGATAATGAATTTTCTGACAGCAGGTAAACTGATTATACTGCATTCATAAGCTCCTAATATACTTTTTTCCGTACAGAAAAATTCACCTTCCACACCTGCCTGTTTAAAGAAGTTCAGGGAATCTGATCAGTGGATTAATTAAAGGTTTCAGATTTTGTGTCCAGATTAAAATACAGATCCCTGAGAAGATAAAAATCGAAATTGGAGACTCGCATTTCCCTTATTGATTGTACAAGCAAGATGCATAGAATAAGCAAGCGGTTCATCCCCAAATCCCCATAGGCACATTGAATAAAACTTGCATGATTTATCATTAACCAGGACCAAAGAAGAAGTAGCATAACAAGCATGTTTCCTTCCGTAGCAAGCTTGGTGGTTGGTTAGTAAGTAATTGGTATTCATGCTTTCCATGTTCGTAGTAACATTTATCAAATTATATTCTACCGTTGATATTTAAAGTAACACAAGATACTCTGGTTTAATAACACGATACCCGATATCAACTTAGCTAACGACTTTCAAGTTAATTTTACCTTTACAATCATAAAGAGATTAGTAAGCCAAGCTGATATTATTTTTATTCTAGGCGATCGTTTGAAGCATAATCAAATCATTGTAGCCACTCGCTTCATACACATGCACTTAAAATTAAAGGCAGTACAGCTTAGCTTAGTGAAATACTTGTGGCAGATATGCATAGGTAGCTTAAATGTGAAGAACTATTCAGCTTCTGGCATTAAAAATAGGATAAATTGGTAACAGGTGGTCAATACAGGCTTGAAGAGCTTTCTTCAGGCAAACTCTTTGGCTCAAGTTAGTGAATTACCATAAAAACAGGACACTTGGGCCAAATACCTTTGAAATACTTGCATTCTGCTGTTACTTATTTTTCCTGTTGAGATTTGTGGCAATACATATTTGAAACTAATAAATATTCATCAATCTGTAAAGTAAAGTCTGTCTCAGTTTAATTTTGGATTTCAGTTCGGTACTAACTTTCTGAAGGTTAACATTTAAAGTGCATTGGCCATTACGTCTTGAAATTTTCTAAAACCGCTTACTATTCATAATTGAAAATACGTTTTCTTTGGGGTCTAACTTCATTATTTATAGATTGATATTGAATTATAAACTGGCCCAGGGTGATAGTAAAAATGAACACTGGCAGTTTTAACCAGAGTTGACCAAAAACATGTTAGTCAGTCTAGTCTCGAAAGGTATATTTGGGCACTTGTTACCTAACCTGCCTCTTCCCTTTCCTCAGAGTAAACCATCTTTTTACATCTAGTAGATCAAGTAATTCAACGGCGGCACACTTCACAAAAAAATAATGTTAATTCTATAAATACTTATACTGAGGCTGGAATTATAAGAGGCCAGGTTTAGTAGTGGATTGTCTCCGGTCTACAACAAGGTATTTTTCGGCTCGAAAATTCAAAAAGTCTCAGTTTGCAGTATGGAAAGAGAGGCTAAAAGCTGCGACTACTGAGGACAATCCACTACTAAACCTGGCCTCTTATAATGCCAGCAACTGTATGCATGAAGCAATGCATATTTCAAAATTTCAATCGTATGCTTTAAAACCTGCTCACTTAGGTATCATTTTTGTAGTGGCCTAGCCTAGGTGGAATTTCATGGAAAATTGTCCCACTTTGTAATAATTATGGCTAAGAGGATATTGGTCCTCGTGCTAAGTTTCATCCCTTGTATTGGATAAGTTTGCTGGAATGATTACAAATGCTATTAAAATCATCTGTACAATCGACAAAAGTAGTCATTTGCGTTTAAGTCACTCGTAACATAATATATCTCTATGAAAAAATACTTAAATTCATTGCAGCTTTTATGAAAACCAGAGTAAGGTTTAATTGTAAGAAGTCACCAAATGCTTGATGCAGAATTAATAAAATAAGAAAAACCTCCTCCAAGCAGCTATGTGGGCCCAGTCAATTGTTTTAAGAATATAGCCGCTGCCCATTTGTCTAATTTAAGTCTGACTGGGTATTTCGTGGGGGATAGTCGCTGCGATTGACTATGTCCGACCTGATCAATATCAGCCATTTATTTTTATGTGGGTGCACAGCCCCATAAACCCTGTTTTTCCCTTTCTGTAGCTTTTTTCCTTCATTCGTCCCCCTCCTGTACCTAAGACTTTTGATTTTGGTATACATAACATAATCTAATCTGTTACTGTTGAAGAAAAGTATAGGGATTGAACATTTTTGACATTTTTCACCCAATTGCAACAAGAATCAGTTATTTGCTACTTTTGAACAAAAGTAGAGGAACAATATTTTTGGAAACTTCAGCCCGGTGTGGGTCGTTTTGACCCCCACGGGCCACGGCGTGATCCGATTGGGCTGGTTTACGAACTTAAATCTCAAAATCAGCCCTGGACAGCGTGTACAAAGTTTTGGCAGTGTGGTGTCATGTCATTATTGCGAGAGTTATCGTGTTCGTACACAGACGAACGGACGGAGTGCGTGGCTCCATAAGCCCAATTTACTGGGCTAAAAAAAGTTATTACATACGATAAGAAAATAAAAGGTACATCCTGAACTAAAATCCCAAAATAAGAAGGCTTAGATACAAAAATCTTCGTTTTAGTTTCATTCCACAACAGTATTAAAAGAAAAGGTTGAACAAAGAGTTAAAAGTAAGTTTAGTTCCATTTGCATTAGCGTCAGCATGTGCACAAAAAGGTACCACCAACACCTGGTAATTGTCTTTTAATTCAAGTAATTCTGTTCAGGAAGAAGAAACTACAAGATAAAAGAAAGGATAGTTGGTTTAGATGGGATAGATCACCTACCCGTGGTCTTGGATTCTTCATTCATTTCATTCAATTGTTAAAGATATTTGGGCTGTTCACGAAGAGGATAATGAGACGAGGCTGAGGATGAGACCACACACATAAAAGCACTTTATCTTTCAAACTATCTCAAATCCCATATAATCCTTTCGGTCATCCCGTTTCATCTTATTTAAAATCTCACAGTTATTGGTGTAAATCATAAGAATTTCATATCTCCGTCTCTTTGTTGTCATCTCCTGATCAAAAACTCGTCATTTTAATCCTAAACTTTACATAACGGCACGCATATCCTCGATACATTCATCCGTATGAATCTACCTCATATTCGAATGAATCAATGCTTAAATACTGTACATGCTTTTCTTTATTTTTATTGGATTGAGCTGTGATCTGTCCCTGCTTGAGTTCGGAAACTTAATGTCCGATCGAAAGAAAGTTTTCGAACAAATCAGCTTGCAAATATGCTCTTATTGAGAGAAAAACTCGACCGTGTTTCTTTTTTTCATACCAAAAGGTAGATGCTTTCCGTAGACAATAAAGTATCACTACAAAGGGTTCTCTGTCGATGGATGCTTTCCGTGGACATACATTTAGGATTTATCCTATAATAATCATCCACATTTCTAAACCCTTGATTGCATTTTAATCATAACAAAGAAGCTTTAGAACACATGGAGAGGTTCAAAACCAAGATTATAGTGTTTCAATCTATCTTTGTTCACTTTCATTTTGCATTCTTGACCCCAACGGGTCATTGGGTTGCCCCCTTGACTTCAATTTTGGCTACCTTAATTTAACCTACGTCCTAACATTCTGAGACAAAAGAGTACTTCAAATTTCAAAAAATGAAACCTAAAAAAGCCACTTTTTCCATCCGGTTCGCAACAATTATCTTGACCCTGATGTGATGTGGTGTCGCTTAGATTGTCATGACGCGGACGCCGTGGTCAGAATCCCGTCCCCTCGACCTCACAACTACGAATATAGATATTCCTGCAGTAATTACTAATTAATTACTAAATTATTAATTACTAATTACTAATTACTTAAGCCATATAAATCCTCCTAAAATGAATCGTCTAATTGCAGGATTCCTGCAGACATATCGCTATCTCCGAACGGTAAGAAAGAATAGAAGGGGAATGTTGAAAAGTTCATAGATTTGTTTACCGGGAGGAAGGGATTTTATAAATATTTAGGTTGAGAATCTCTTCAAAATAAAGTTAATTCTTGCTCCAACTTTTCCTAAAAATCTTATGTCGATTTCGAATAAAGTTAAAAACTTTTTCCAGGCCGTGATGAAACCCTCTCCCGTCGTGGTTTCACAGGCTCTCAAGGTATTCCTTTGCAATTAGTATTAACCACCTTTTTTTGGCCATAAAATGTAAGGTAAACATCCCAATTTAAGCATCCCAACTGTGTTATATTTCAGACCCTGAAGCCTCACACGCCTATGATAAGATTCCGTAAAGGAACTACCGGTAAATGGACACAAATTACCCTAAATCCTCGCCCATATGCCGCGGCTTATGTATGCAAAAATGTTTTGAATAGGGGCAGGTTTAACATGGGAGAGATACCCCTTTTAACGCGTAAAAGTAATTGATAGGGGTGCGGCATAATTAGCGGCATATGGGCGAGGATTTAGGGTAGCGGTAGATGATATAAGAGCCTGAGAACGTTGGTTGTTAGTTTGACCTTTTTTTGTGTTTTGGGTGAAGTAGATGCGGCTGGAGGTCATCATCCAGCGTCAGCCCCCTCATCCCCGGCAGTTGGAGCGATGGCTGCAAGATTTCCTAGTCCGAGTCAGCCTTCTCGACCACTAAAACAGAACGAAGCTATTCAACTTCCTATTATAGAAGATTGGCAGTTACCACTTCGGTTTAGGCGTCGACCTTTGGATGCGGATGAAATCGCTTTTATAAATGTAAAAATATTAAATAGGTATATGGTATGATGACAGGAGTTGTATTTGTGTCGTAAAAATTAATTTTTTAATATATTTTTGCAGAGAGGTGGACCAGAAAAATAGGACCTACCGCGGGCGGAGTAATAGTATAGTCTTCTTAGAAAGGTTTGCTGATTTTGATTACCGAGTAAGTAATCGTTCGGCTTCTGTTTTAGTTTGATTCAAGAGGTGTCCAAATTGTACAGTGAATGTCGAATATGAATAATGTATATACGTCTGCGTTATAAGGTAGACAGATTAATGTAAATTAAATGTACTAAACTAACTTAAATCTTGAATTCAGTAATAAGATACCTTAAAGATTGTCACTGTCAAGAATAACCAAGATTTTATAAAAGTAGTGTTTATCCCATAATAGTTTAAGATAATAATTTAAACGCAATAGCTCAATCCCAAGATATCAAACAGTATCCGGGGCCATTTGCTGGCTCGACGTTGAACCCCCTTTTCAGCAATCGACATCTGTGTTCCTCCAAGCGTTTTGTAGCGTCCGCGGTATCATTTGTGTGAATGCTTGACCACAAACGCTCTGCAGGCACGGCTGCTCTTGGCCAAAGACGGGGGATTATATTTGTAGAGTCCACATATTCTCCCCAGATTGCAGCCCCTCCGCCGAAGACTAATTGTTTTTGTTGAATTGACCCCGTAAAATTATGTGGATCACATAAGTAATATTTTTCCCAGTCCACTCCGTAGGATATGTAGTTTAGATACCAGCATGAGTAAACTAAAGCGCGGTAACCAGCGGCTGTGACGTTGAAAAGTTCATCGGACAGCTCTTCATTTTTCCATACGTGTACTATTGTATTTTTGTCGAGACGAACCCCACGATCAAATACCTCTTGCCAAACTAGATAAGAATTGTTTTGAGGAAACGATTGGACAATGTCAACCATCCTTTGCATGAAATATCCCTCGAGGCCGCTAAAGTCCGTTATATTTATTTGGTCCATGAAATGAGTTATGTTTGCATTACTTTCCCTTAAATCACAGAAGTTAGCTGTTTAGCATAGTTTCTGTTGTATGCATGCAATGAAAGACCGTAACTTAATGAAATTTTTCATCAGCTCACCAGCATTCATGCTCAACTTCGTCACCCCCTAGATGCAAGTATTTTTCCGGAAAGACTTCCGCAATTTCTTGAAAAAACTCACGAAGAAACTTGAAATTGTCTTCATGGCTTGGGTCTATCGGTCCAAAATTGCCGGTAGGCTGGTTATCAGTACCGAAACATTTAGTTAAAAGTCCGGGTACTCCTGGACCCCAGGACTGAGTGTGGCCTTTTATAAACCAGTATTAGTTACTATTCAAAACCATGTTATCATAACATATCATAGGAAGGTGTATTCACCTGGAGTGTCGAATTCCGGAACCACCCTGATCCCACGAAGGCGAGCGTATTCAATAACGTCTTGGATATCTTGCGGAGTATAAACATGAGTGTAGGGATGATAAGCACCTTTAGCACTGAAAAATAAATGGCATGAAGGAAAGAAAGAAAGCTTAATCAATGTCCTTACGAACTTTCTACGAATATTTCATACCTAATTGCAGGGAAGCTTTTGCTCTGATAGGGAAACGATTGATCATCTACGATATGCCAATGCAGAACGTTGTATTTGTTCATTGCCATCAGATCCAGATTTTGGAAAATTACTTTTTTTGACAAGAAGTGACGTGAACTGTCCAGCAAAATTGATCGAAACGCAAATCGGGGAAAGTCCACTATAAGATTGTTTTTCACTTGCAGCTAAATCGAATAATTAGACATTTTATTTTTTAAGCTAGAAAAAGTCATGGTGGAATGAATACAAGTAGGCATCCAGAATCGGTTGTGTGTAGCATTGTAGCAATGCTAGAATGAAATTTTGAAAGCCCTATCCCCATAATGGTAAACAAAGTCCTTATCCCACCATGCTATACCTGGAGAAATATGGCTTTGGCCATTTGAATTCAGTCTTAGGGAAATGTTTTGATCAAAATTCCCCCGAGGGAAACAGATTCTGTATGCATGCATGATTTAAGTGATTAATACCGCAGAAAAATCAGTCGTAGGATGGATTAACTGCGTGAACGTTTCCAGACCTCGTAAAATTCCCCAAATAGAGGTAGAGACTAGAAATCCACCCCCAAGTAAGTCAGGACTATCAATCTTGATTTCATCTGCAGAATTGCAGAAACCATGCACATTAAAATACCGTATTTCATGACAAAACTACAAACAGGCCAAATTTCCAACCCAATTTAACAAAATCATAAGCAAAAATCCTTACAAGCTTCCTCCATATTATCATGAGGATAAATTTCACATGGGTTGAGAAGTTTAATTTGAAATACATCTAAATATCCATCAAAATTGCTATCTTGTTTCCAGGTTTTATTCGAGAAAAAAGTTGGCTGCATTTCCATTTTACTCCAAGCGACTTTAAGACTGTTTGACTGAATAATAACTTTGTAATATCGTTTCAAAGCGTCTTCAAGTATTTCACACGAGTGTCCGTTTACCTGTTTCAATTAATTTAGCATATTTGAAGTATTTAGTGCAAATAGCGATACGCATTTCAACTTAAGGATCATGTAAACTGACCTCAAACCGAAACAGGGCTGGACGCAGGATCATATAACCTTTGCCATCATCGGTCATCAACTGAGGCTTCGGCCAAGGCTGCCCTGTACTTGGGGTCACAGCAGATCCCAACCGCTTAAAACTACTGCTTAATTTATCGTTATGGGACAAACTTGGGGTAAAAAATGTCCCAAGCACCACAGTTAACACGAAGTATCCTCCGATAACCGACATTATGAAGAATATTGTGAAATCAGAGATCAAATCTTGTGTTTATTGCTGTCCAAACGTATGCACTTTTACGGGCCGTTGCGGATGATAGGTACTTTACAAAAATCAAGTTATATTCAGCTCAACAACGCCGTAAAGTTTGAGGTCAGTCAGTCAATCATCTTAAAGGCTAAGCTTCTATAAAGTCAATGCCTGCAAGTAAAGTACAGTCCAGAGATCTGGAATTAAGTTAACTGCAATAATAGTAGCGTCCGCGTCGCCTTTTCTATGCTGTGTGGGTGTAGTTTTTATCCGTGTTAGGAAATACTACACAGATGCATCTACAATTTACAACGTAGTTAATGAAAGTTGACATTTAGTTAATATAAACTAGGCTTAAAGTAAACTAACACTACTAATAAAATACCTAATTGAAAACATAAATATGATGATGAATGATAAATGATGATTGATGATACATACATACAGCATGGATGGACAAACAAACGATAATAACCGTTCTTCCATGCATATGCATGATATTTCTTGTGGGATTGGCTGCATGAACTGATTATGGATTACATTTATACAGTCATAGCACATAATAAAATTAACAAAATTAAGGTTGACCAAACAGAGACCCTGTGAAAAATAAATAAATATCACACATAAAGTATGCAAGCTTTACTATCAAAACAAATTATATCCTATTTCCCAAGAGTTTGCTGTTAACGCCTCTGCCAAAATGAGTCTACATCAAATAGCATTTACTTGGTTAATTAAATCTTTACCTTTTAATAAAAACGGTATGCAATTCCTAGCATACACGATAAGAATACTATTTTAATAATGAATCATCAAAAATGCCTCTAAATGTTTGGAAAGCATTTGAACTTTTTTAACGGATTTTGTCATTTAGCCGAATATGCATGCAAAGTTATTGTTGGAAACTGGGACGACTACCCGTCGAAGCGTTTCCTGTAGAAAGCGTGCGCTGCTTGTGGGGTGAATGGGATG
>JAQFZX010001164.1:0-34834 GCA_034682405.1 Hydroisotoma schaefferi | reverse complement strand
GGTTGATGTCTTGGGCTCCTCAGTAGTCACGTTATCCACGATGGGAGTCGTTGCCAGCGTTGATGTCGTTGGCTCTGGAGCAGTCACGTTATCCACGACGGGATTCCACCCCAGGGTTGATGTCATTGGTACCGCAGTAGTCACATTAACCTCGACGAAAGTCGATGGCAGGGTTGTTGTTGTTGGTTCTGCAGAAGTCAAGTTATCTACGATGGGAGTCGTTGCCACTGTTGTTGTCGTTGGCTCCGACGAAGTCACGTTATCTACGACGGGAGTCGTTGCCAGGGATAATGTCGTTGGCTCAGCAAAAGTAACGGTATCCACGACGGAATTAGACGCCATGGTTGATGTCGTCGGTTCTGAAAAAGTTATGTTATCCATGGCTGGAGTAAACGCCAGGGTTGATATCATTAGCTCCGGAGTAGTCACATTATTTACGACAGGAGTCGACGCCAGGGTTGATGTCGTTGGCTCCGAATTAGTCACGTTATCCACGACGGGAGTGTTTGCCAGGAAATTTGCCGTTGGCTCTGAAGAAGTCACATTATCCACGACGGAAGTCCACGCCAGGGTTGTTGTCGTTGACTCAGCAAAAGTAACGTTATCCACGACGGAAATCGACGCCAGGGTTGATGTCATTGGCTCAGCAGGGAATACGTTATCCACAACGGGAGTCGATGACAGGGTTGTTGTCGTTGGCTCAGCAGAAGTAACATAATCCATGACGGAAATCGACGCCAGGAAGGATGTAGTTGACTCCAAAGAAGCAACGGTATTCACGACGGGATTCGACGCCACGGTTGATGTCGTTGGCACCGCAGTAGTCACATTATCCGCGACGGGAGTCGACAACAGGGTGGATGTCGATAGTTCCGCTGAAGTCACATTATCCGCAACGGGAGTCGATGCCAGGGTTGACGTCGTTGGCTCAACAGAAGTCACGTTATCTACGACGGGAGTCGACGGCAGGGTTGTTTTCGTGTGTTCCGCAGAAGTCACGTTATCCACGACGGGAGCCGTCGCTAGGGTTGTTGTCGTCTGCTCTATGGTGGTAACGTTGTACAAGACCGGAGTACCGTAGGTTGTTGAATTTTCATATTGTAATGCAGTATTAGTTTGACCTGTTGCATTTTCGGTGTGGACACTTCGTTTTTTTATTAAGTGTGAAGTTTCCTTAATTTGGAAGCGTTTTTGTAGCGTAGGAAAGAATATTTGCAATCGCTTCGGAAATATGATGTTACCGTTTTTAAGGGATCTTCTTGAAATTGAGTATTGAGCAATTGAAGAGGGTTGATCTTTGGACATTTTTCCTTTGTCCGAAGCTGGTTGCCTTTGGTTTTGTTTGCTACCACTTAAAATAGCGGTTAAAATTATTGATTTTCGAAGGAAATTGTTGTTTTTCTGTTTATGCTTTGTGATATTAATTTTTGTTTTTTTTGCATCCTTCTCAGGTCTCATTTGTTCATGTTCCTTTTCAATTAGCTGAGGCTTCGGAACTGTATTGATACTCTGGAAAAAGGGATCGTATTAATTTTGTTAATAGTGGTAGTTGTACAAGTTAATATGAAACACAAACTGCAGCTATTATCCGTTTCATTTGCTTGACCACAAAAGTAAATCATTCTATTTTCTCTGACTCTAGAATGAAGCTATAAAATGGAAATATTACATGATAAGATAAATAAAAAGTGAACAGCCTGAAGATTACAGATTCTAGTTGCTTAATGCCAATGATTCTCTGGCTCTGCTTGCTTAAGCGTCTAAAAATTATGATTGATTACGACGGTTACCTGTGTATTGGCGATGTTATTCACGGGAAACCGGGAACGGTCCCTTAAACCGCACCGTTCTACTCTCAGAGAAAGCGGACAAAAGAGGAGTAACAAGGTTATAATCGCTGCGGACACTTGTAGGTGTAAATACCGATTATGCATTGCAAACTGCAGTTTGTGACACCTTTTCAAGTAAGGACTACAGTATTGACTAAACCAAACCGAAGGATGGACTTATTTAAAGGTTCTGCAGTTTTTTGTGTTAAAGATTCAATTTTTTTAATTAGGTCTTCGTTAGGGTAAATGAAAAAGCTGGTCTTTTGTTTCTTATTTGGGTCACTTACTTTTATGAGTTCATGTTACGTTTCTACCTGGAAAGTCACGGCAGAGATTCATGATTAACACAATAGGATGTTGAGGTAAGAATTGAGACCACGGAAATAAATGCACGGAGAAAAAATTTATTTATGGTGAAAGCTGCATGCTCTAATAATAATTGTTCCATTTTTAATTGACTGGTCCGACATGAAACTCGTTTGAAAACAGTTTGTGAACGTATTCACGTACGAATTTATGGGTTTATTTATTATTTATTCCAAAATTTGGAACGTAAATAGGTTGGACAGAATATATGCCGTCATGCCATGCCACGAGAATAATTAAACCATCCAAACGACGACGACACCCAATATACTTCCAAGCTTTTGCTCGAACTGCTCTCTTTACTTATGGTCGTAAAAATTGTGTCCTTAGTTTGTAGATTTAGTAAAATAATAATTTAATACGTTTTCATTTCGTTGCATGTTTAATTAGCTCATAAATATTTGTGTTGAGCATAGCATAGAAGTTGATTGTCTTTGAATGTTACATCCATCTTTTGATTTATGTGAGTTGCTTGGTAAAATAGTTCATTACAGTTGAGCCTGAGAGCCTCTCCAAGACATTTGCCCCATTGAGTATCCCGTTGACCCATAAAATTCCGACTGAGCTACCCCTGGGGCTGGTGATCCACCCTGTTAATTTGTAAAAAGTAAATTGGATTAATTTTCATCCAAAATTAATTACAGAATACTACAAAATGATATCTTATTTCGTTACCTGAAGGAAATGATGTAATTCTTCTTGCGTATCAAAAATCATGACAGAAAACGGTGACCCTGGAACATGTTCACCTGCCCATCGTACCTCAACTCGATAATCTCCAGGCTCCGTTGGGTCAAATTTGCATAAAATAGTTCTATCCTTCTGGCTTTCCCTTTGCATTTCAACTCTAAACGCACCTATAGTTCCAGCAGCATATTTAGAGTTGTTGTCTACCGTTTCGTGCAATACAAAAAGTAATATCGATCATAAAGGTAGAAAGGTTTACCTTTAGGACCTCGTACTCGGACAGTCAATTGTCCAGCTCCAGCTCCTCTTGTGTCACAAATAAACCTCGACTGGAATGTGGCCAACACTCCATGTTCAATTCCTGGACCATAGACCTTAACTTTGGAAGCATCCGGTAGGCCCACAACTTTAAGATTGAAAGGACTACCCGGGACATGGTCACCGGAGTATTTGATCCCTAACTGATGTTTGCCGGGTTCTTGTGGTCTAATATTTAATGTAAATGTTCCATCACTGTGGTCGTAAAGCTCACAGTACGCTGTTTTTCTTGGTCCTGTACATTGAGCCGTTAGTTCCCCCGGACCGGCTCGACGAGTATCAATGAAGCTTCTGATGTCTTTGCCGACGGTTCCTACTCGAAGACCATCTCCAGTACAGATAACTTTCGAAGCGTCCCCAATTGCACCGATTTGTACTGTCAATGGACATCCTGGCACAACCCTAATTTTTACACAGGAAATAATGTTAACGTTATGTATTCAGCAAAGGTTGTTCGTTTCTAAGAATATTATTTCTAAGAAATTTACTTTCCGCCCCATAAAACATTCAGATCGTAACTTCCAGGGAGTTTAGGTATATAAATTCCCTTAAAGATTCCACTTCCGATGGGTTGTACAGTTACTGGTACGTCGGCCTCAGGACTGTGTAGAGAAACTTGAGCAGGGCCTAGGCCAGCTTGCGAAGCATCGATTGTAAAATAAGCTTCTTCTCCACATCGAGCGGATACTAGACCAGCTCCACTTAAAACTACGGGACCGTCGTACTCACTGAAATAATCAAAATAACAATCGTAATTTAGAAACTTAATTTCTTCAGTAATTAATTTGGTTTCAAACGTTTAACAAGCATACCCTAGTGGAATCGGTTGAACGTATATCCTTTTGGGAGCTCCTTCAACATCAAAGTGGCCCCACTTAAGGGATAATTTGTAGTCCCCTGGCCTCTTTGGAGTTAAAAGTAGTTTACTTCGACTGGCCACGTTGGTCTCTACTCTACAAAATTCCTCCAGAAGTGTAGAATCCGAACCACCTAATGGGTCTACTCTCGCCTCCAATGTTCCAGGTCCAGCATCAGCAGTATTAAAGGCAATCTTGCGTTCCTCTCCAACAACCAACTGGATTGCTCTTCCTATGTTTCCAGCAAATGTTAAAGATTATCTGGCAAAACGCTACTAAAAGCTTGAAACCATCAGAAATGTAAAGCTTACCTTCACTATTTTCATTGGTTCCAACATGAGCATCCCATCCTCCGATAATTCGGAGTCTGGAACTATCGACAATCCTTGGATGATATGGTGATCCCGGGATATCCACCCCGGCCCAGGTAACTCGAACATCGAATACTCCACATTCCGTTGGCACATAAGTAGCTTGAAAATGTCCAGATTGCTTATCCGCAACTGCGACCCTTTTGACTTCGCACCTCGCGACAGAATCAGGACCTTCTACAACTACCGTTGGGATTCCAGGAAGACCGGGTCCAAAGATTTGGAATATGGCAGGCATTCCAACGTGTGCGAATTGCAGACCATTGCCTTCCGCTTTCGCTGCTCCGGCTTCTTCCGATTGGATTACCAGAGGACACCCTGAAAAATACGTATTATGAAGAATTAATTACGAAACAAAAATATGAAGATAGCTCTTATTGAAATTCCATGCGATCATACCTGGTACGGGCTCTCCTCCATAATTCAACATGACTTTATACTTCCCTGGTCGCATTGGAGTAAATTTAAGGACATTTTCTCCATGTCGTTCATCAGTAAAAGGGAATAATGGCTTAGGTAATCCTTCAGGTCCAGTCACGTCACTTTCAAGAAGGGCGTTTCCGGCTTGGCTCAAATCAACTGGATCAAAAGATTCGTCATTAGTGGAGATATAGAGGACAGTAAAAATATGAAACTTCATTGGGTTTTTTTCAAACCTGGCAAAGTTATAGATTGTCCAACGGTCATTGCAGTTGGGATGGATCCTATCAACACTTTCTGTGGATCATAAACATGGCACATAAATGGGGATCCCTTAACCATTTTACTTCTATGGTAAACAGCAACTTCATGGGCTCCCGGAGAGTTGGGGGTAAACTCTGCTCGAAGATTTCCATCTCTTTGTTGGTAACACCTTACAGGAACGGCTACACCTCCTGGCCCGCTTACAACAACGTCAAAGTCTCGTCCAGACGATCCTTATTTTTTCGGAAAAAGCTTTCTTAAATCGGCCCTTGGCATTTTTCTTTACGTTAAATCTTAACCTTGCAATTATTTCTCTACCTTTTGTCAAAATTGTAAAACCAGCAGACCTTGCCGCACGGGCTAAATACAAGCCAGCGCCTGTAACAACGGTATCGCTAGCGTGGAGGCTATCATCAGAAACGTTGACGTCAAATGGACAACCCTTGGCATTATATCCATGAATAAGAACATGGATTCTGTGTAGTAGCGGAAGGATAGGTTTAAAGTTGAAGGCAAACAATCCATTTCCCAGATTCCTCTTTGTACAGTGCACATCACCCAAACCAGCCTTGACTTGTACTTCCACAGAATCCTCGGCTTCCATTTCTAGGCCAGACCTGCCTGTATCAACTAGAAAAACATAATTCCATTTAAACTTTATTGTATCAAAACCTACGCGTTTAAAACACGTTAAATAGTTCAGGTAAAGTCTCACCCCTAAACGAGTAATCCTGTCCAACGACCGCAGTTTCACTTCGGTCTCTAATTCTAACTAACAGGGGATCGAACACTTTGGCCCTCAGTGGTTGATTAAGCATCAAAACCTTATTCCCCTCAGATACTGAAATTTCATACACTCCAACCTTATCTGGGGTAAATTCGGCTCTGAGATATCCCGAAGGCAGAGTACGCGTCCTGACCTTCAAGGAACTACTATTATCCGGCCCAATAACTTTCACTTCGGGAAGCTCAGAGCCCCTCTTTTCCAGATCGACGTATGCCGTAGTACCCGCAATAACTGCTTCAAGTCCTGTAGCAATAATTCCTTGTTGATTAATAGAGCTGTCACTAATACTTTCAAGCTCTAGTCCTCCAGACCCATTCACTGCAGAGTAAGAATCTTCTATGGCACATTCAAATGGTGATCCTGGTACGTCAATGTCATTGAAAGTTATATTGACAAAATGAGCGGTGGCTTCGTGAGGAACAAAGGTCACGTCGTAGAGACCGCGGCTTCTTGCACTAACTTCTGCTCGGAGGGATTGTTTTCCTGTGGTAACCACGAGTTCTAACGTTCCTTCACCTGCCGATGAGGCATCAACTGTAAATGTTATTGGTTGAGCAATACAGCCGTCTCGTAAGCCTCCAACGCGAACTTTCGACACGTCGTATATATTAGAGCTGAAAGGACTTCCGGCTATTGGCTCCCCGTCTAAAGCCACGGATATAGAGTGAGGTCCTAAACACAGAAAACAATTTAGAATGATGTTCACTGTTTTGTATTACATTTTTTGGACTAAACTTTATGGGTAGTTTTAATTGAAACATTACATACCGACTTCGATGGGCGTAAAGCTAGCTTGAACAATGCTGGGCAGAGAGCCAGTAATAGTTATTGGAAGATGGTTTCCCGATGGGGTCAGCACAAGAACGTTACATGAACTTACGTCCGCACCTGAAATTGTAGGGAATGTTTTTATATCTTGGCAAGTATAACGTTGAACCGGAACGTTAATCCATGCCTAACATGACTTATTTACCTTGGGGATCAATTGTCAACGCAGCAATTTGGTTGACTGGGGCTGATTTCAGTGCATTCCCAGTAACAGATGCCTTTTCGGTATCAGTCACCTTGCATGCAAATGGCGAATCTAGAAAGAAAAAAGTTTTTTGTTGTCAATCAGCATATCAAAAACCATGTAAAGACAAAAACGCAATAATGTTCTTTAAAACCATACTTGGGACAGATTCGCCGTTGAATCGTACAGAAATGGTATGAGGGGCTGCTTCCTGCGGTCTAAAATTAACTTTAAATTTGGCATTGCCTTCGGCTTGAACATAATTGGGAACATTTCTTCCACCAACGGAGACGATAATCTCAAGATTTCCAGCCCCACCCCCAGACGCATCGATGGAAAAGTAAACGGGCTTTCCTCTCACGCCCGGAGTTATGTCTGTAACTTTAACTTTACTGGCATCATAACCTTTAACTACGAAGGGACTACCCGGGACGATCACTCCCCCGACGGAAACGTCTACCGTGTGGTCTCCTGCAATACATAGTAGAAACGCTACAAAATCTCATAACCGGATGTATATTCCGGTGGGTTAAATTCACACACTTACCGACATCAACTGGAACGTATTCAACCAAAAATTTGTTTTCTGAAGGGGTTTGGATTGAAGAATGGACAACTTTTTTGGTTGGGCCTAGAATTTTGACATCAGGGGTTCCAAGCTTTCCTTCCGGTTCTATGTTGAAGGTAGCACGTCGACCCACTGGAACTTTTTCAAGACCCTCTCCTTTCAGAAGGACTTTTGATGCGTCAACCGTCTCACATTTGAATGGACTTCCTACAGTTTGGAAGATTATATGTTTTTATATCATCATCATCCACCAAACCTCTGTTGGATCATTTTAAACTTTACTAATAATCTTACCAGGCACATCTTCGGAATTAAACCTGAGTTCAATCATATGAGGCTTGGCCTCCTTGGGTGTGAATGAAATAGCGTATGTATGGCTTCCTTGAGCTTGGGCTGAAGTTGGAACTTGACCCCCGTTAACGGTAACCTCGAGGTTACCAGGTCCAGCTTTTGAGGTCTCAACTAAACGTTCACGGAGTTCATTAGTGCTTATTTAATTAAAACTGGAAGCTACATGTATGAAATAAATGTGTACCTAAGAATGTAACCGGTTTCCCAACAATCCCTTTCTCAGTATCCTTTACCCTAATTGCACTGACATCGTATACTTTACATGCGAATGGAGAGCCTGGAAAGTGGAAATTACAATATTTCAGCCCATGATAGATCGTCATTTTGTACGAAAAATAACAAAAATATGTACCTGGAACCGGGACACCCTTGAGTAAGACTGAAATCCGATGCTCTCCAGGGATCTGAGGGATAAACTCAACTCCGTAAGTGTGTTTGGCCTTTTCTGTAACCTGAGCTGCAATGGGAAGCCCTCCGGTACCTAGAATGAGATTTGTTCGAAAAAGTCCAAAATATGTCGTCATTTATAGAACCGTGCGTAAAGCGTCGTTATTCGGTATTCAGTAAGTAAAACTGTCGAGGATCTACTTGTCATTGTTATTTCAGAGACCTGAATTCTATGGTCTGGTTAAAAATATTACGCTATGTAAATGCAGAATCAATATGTTTTTGCTTTTAGACTGGCACCTTTTATTTGTTTACAGTAATCCAGCTATTATTTAATAATCAAAATGTGACACTTTGGCTAATATTTTTAATTTTATTCCTTAAAGAGTTGAGCCTGAGCGTTTTACAACAAGAGTAAAGCTCTGCTTCTGATGCAAAATAGTTAATACACAGAATGCTTATGAGTTTGCTGTTTTTAACAACATCCTTTCATTTTACCTTGTTTGGGTATAAAACGACCTCATTCCAAAAATTATTTTGTTATTATTTCAAAGGCTAGCTTACTAGTTCGTAGGTTTGTTTAGATATTAAGTTTCTTTACAAGTTTACATTAATATGGCACTTTTAAAGCGGCTGGTTATTTGTTCCATGAAGTTTGCATTAGTCACTAGTTACGCTTTAGGCACGGTACTTTGTTACAGATTACGGATAATTGACCGGCGACATAACATCATATTACAATTTACAATAAAGTTTTTTCGACCATGAACACACTTTAAGCGAGGAAGCGATAAAGCAGATACATAGACAGGGATAAGATACTTCTATTCAAATTTGAAATAAAGTTAGTTAAATAGTATCAATTGCCAAAGAACAGCAAAGTTTGACAGTTTCAGATAACGGAAATTGTACCTTTTTACAAAAATTCTGAAAAAGTTGTGAGAATATCTCCGCTAACGCTATAAAACATCGGGATTCATATTCGTAAACGCTAAGTTGGTTACTTGGTGGGTAGGATTCTATTCAAAATGGTCTCTAACAACGTATTCAATGTCAAATGTATTAAATAATTAGTGACTAGTATTATTATTCTAAGGTTTATAAATTGGCTCACCAAATAAACATAACTTAAAATGATTTAACGATTTTATATTATCATCATTCTTCACACAAAGGCTTTTTGTTGCGTGATTACATGAAAACTTTTTACTTCTTTTTAGAAGTAAAAAGAGAATCTATATACTACCTTGGCTTTTAATTTATAAAAGTGCAAAGTAATTGTAAGTATACTTTAATCCACTCGAAAATAAGTAGTAGTGTCACAAAAAGGCAACTCAAAGCAAACAAAAAGATGAAAGAAGGACAGGACAGGATGGATGCCATTTACAGAATATAACGTTTATAAAAGCCATGCATAAGCTAGTCAAAAAGCGATAAGCAATTTCTCCGAATTAAAGTTTTAGTATTAAAGAAAGGTTGTTGTTCTGAATTTTAAATGAACTTTTCTACAGAACTCAAATCATACATTACAATCGTACACAACTAATTCAACTTTTCTCCAAAATGTCATGTAATTGTAAATAATCAAGTAAAGGTTATATTATATTTTAACAATGATTAGTAACGTCTATCTCTGTACTGATAAGTCGAAGAAGAAGAATGACGGCCTGTGAAAAAAACAAAAGAGAAGAATTTGCGGGGGTGCACTCTACAGAAACACAATGCTGAATTTATTAAAAGTTAACACAAGAAACTCATGCATTAATAACACAAAATTTTAATTTCTGCTTCAATAATATATTACTCCGGAAAATGTCATCAGCTACACTGGCATACAAAATGCATAACGCAAGGTTTGACTACTCGAACTATAGTATACCGTATAATCTCGAACAGAGACCCGGGCTACTTATGGGGTACTTAATAGTAATTAAAGGGGGACACTATACGAGGAGAGCCTCTATTCGAGAATATACGGTATGTAAACATTTTCAGTTTTGAGGGAAGAAATTCAAAGAAATAGATATAAGAACGAAGGAACGCGTGATCAATAAGATGTGCTATAATTGCTGGAAAGTAGGCGCATGAAAGAAGGATGTAAAAATTGATTGTAATTCATATTTTTTACTCCACTCTCAAACTCAAATGAAATCAAAGTATTGTTCATACCTTCGACAGAAACTTCGACATCGTCCAAAGCGCTATGCACGTTATTCAGCATAAAGTGGGCAGGCTTGCCTACTGGAGATGCTGCAAGACTTGATCCACTCACGACAACTTGTCCAGGGTCTGCTGAAACTGTTGCTACGAATGGTGATCCTATCGACAAGAGACGTTTGTAAGGCTAGCTTACTTGCTGATAGTAATTAAGCAACACATAATTTTAAAAAGAGGACAAACCTGGAACAGGCTCCTTGTTGAACGTTACAGTTACGGTATGGTCAACGGGTTCTAATGGGACGAACGATACGTTGAACCTTGCTCCACCTAATAAAGTCAACCGAGAGATTTCATTAAATGGTTGGATTCGTTACTTATCATACAGCTTTTATTTCCCAACCAACTTTGATCAAGGGAAATGAGGTTTTAACATTGTACCTTGTGGATGAACTTGTGTAGGGACATTTCTTCCCCTTGCTCCAATTGTAATCTCAAGATTGCCTTCTCCAGCTTGAGAAGCGTCCACCGTAAATTGAATGCTTCGCCCAAGCGCACCTCTTGGAACTGGGCTAACGTAAACTCTTTTTGCATCGTATGCTTTGGACGTGAACGGGGTTCCTGGTGCAGGTACTCCATTATGGTGGACAGTGATTGCATGAGGTCCAACTTCAATTGGAGTAAACTCGGCAGTAAATCCTGACCTTACTGAACCGGAAACCTTTACTGGCAAATCTCCATTAGGTCCTTTTACGGAGACCGCTAACTCAGCCGAACTTGAACCATCTACGGCGATATGAAATCGAGAAATTTGATGAACTGGAATGAGCTCAAGGCCCGATAGAGACACGGCTACTTGTCTGGTGTCCGCTACTTGACAAATTATAGGACATCCTGGGATTGTCTCGCCGTTGAATTTGATATCGATTGCGTGGGGCTTGGCTTGTTCTGGGGTGAAGGAAACTAAGCAGCAGCCTCCCCCAAGGACGCGAACTTGGTTGGGGAGTTCACCATCGTTTATTGATATTTCTAGTTGACCTTCTCCTGCGTCTTTTGCATCGACTGAAAATTCAAACAAATTTTTTACTTAATTTCCGAAGCCCATTTATCTTCAATGAAAGGGTATGTATAGTAGCAATAGATAACACAAACATTACCTTTGAATTGCACGATTTGTCCAACAACCCCCGGGGTAACATCAAGGACTCTGATTAGAGAGGAATTGTATACTTTTGCTACCGCAGATAACCTCCTCCCAGCAACTGTGATCTCAACATAATGAGACCCAACGTCGGATGGGGTAAACTCCAGAACAAATTGGCCACTCCCTTCTTCAAGGAGTCTGTACGACAGTGGTTTTCGAGTTGGGCCTGAAATAATTTGGAGATAATATTGATAAATTTATTAAATCTCGTACTGTTTCAAATCATAGTTGACTGTTAAGGATCTTACTTAAAACGCTGACATCAACAGCCTCGCGGTTGAAACCTGGAGCATTTATCTCAAATACGGCATTTTTACCGAAACGAACATGTTTGACCGAATCCCCTCTGATCATCATCAGCTCGCCTGATTCACTTCGGCGAGACTCCATAACTGAATCTTGGCCTAGTAGTCCTTCCGTCTTCTCATATACATCCACTCGCCAAGGACTTCCTGCAAAATTCAATGAGTTTAGCATTAAAATCACAAGGACAAAACTCTCTGCCAAAATAGGGCTTTCCGGACTTTCAGATTATACCCTAAAACTCTACCACCTGAAGGACTACTTCAAGCCACGTTTAAATGAACCAAGGACCTAATAGTCGTGTGCTCTAAACACCTAAATAATCACGTAGTTAACAAACAGTCACCTATATTTCAGTTAACAATGATCCACATTCCCATTCATGAATGACTCAGCCAGCCAAGTCCATATATGTCTTTTCATCTCTATTACACTCGGGTATTTTAATTACCATTGTGTCAAACTGAACAGGCTTTTAATGCAATAACGTTTAAACTCGAGTTTAATAGGCAATGAATAATATTTTAAACAAGCAAATAGCTGACGGAGACGGACAGACCTCACTGCCAAGTTTCATCTACCCTCAGCCACAGCAAAGAAATACCGTAGAGTTAATAAGAAGAACTTAACTTGGCATAACAATTATAATTGTATTCAAGAAAACCTAACCCGTCTTTCCTAGACCTTAGATTAAATATTACTACATTGGCATCTTAGTATTTAATAAATAAGGGGTGTAGTAGAAGATGCCTCGACGAAAAATAATGAGGGACAAGTTTCAAGACCAGATAACGGAACGACAACGCTAGTGCTAGAACTGCAACTGATAGTTGGTCAGGTTGGAGAGTAACCATGTTGTTGTCACTGAAAGCATAGTACCTCCTGCCTTTTATCTGCAACGATCAAGTTGACTTGAGAGTTTAAAGACATGAAAAATCTTTTGATTGTTTGGATTCATACATACTAAAACCCAATATGTTTGAGAAGTAAAGAAGACAAGGACAACCCGTAAAGAAGGTCCATCTTTCAATGAAGTGTAATGAATTTTTAGCTCTGGTAGTAATAATATCTCCTTGTGCAATAAGTAGTAGTAGTAGTAACCGTTAAACGGTATAAGATCGGTGTAGCATTTCTAACTGTTGATACAACTCGGATCAAAATACATCCTTTGCATGCATAATCAATCTTGTGAGTCTAGGCAAATCCCGACATGATCTTAATCTTCTTTGCAAACTACGTTTAAAATTTAAAGCTTTACTTGAATAAAGAGTAAATTATGGGATTAAGGACAATGAATCCAATCCATGCAATAATTTTTAAAAACTATTCCCACGGTACAAAAAGTGAATTATTCTCGGCAGTTTTGCCTAATTGTGGTTATAAGTTGGAGTAGAAGTAAAAATGCAGTATCACTCTGATCGATGAGAAAAATGTTTTTCTCAAAGGGAAATCATTAAACTCATTTTGGCAATTTTTAACTTCAGCATTTCCAAACTGAGTTTAGCGTGAATATGCAATTTTTCTGCTGAGAAAAACAAACAAATCATTTGCTAAATATTCAAGGGTACATGCACGGTTTTCTGCATTATAGTGCAAAAAATAAACCGCATACTTTTTCCGTACAGCACGTATCATATTTATTGATTGCGCTATTTTCCTATACCACGAACGAAGACAGTCACAGTGACGTTGTAATAAAAATGTGTTTATAGTGATTCACTGTTAGTGAAAGCTAAAAAACCCCAAACCAAATCAAATTCTAATCAAAAACCGAGTTGAACGCCTAGCCTATCTGATTTATCTTAGGTAGGTCATTGTTTTCGATTTTTACATCTGACAACACGTTTTTATATTCACTTTTGAATGTAAACTCTCATTTTAAAAACAAACAGTAAAAAATTAAAAATGTAGTTCTATTCATTTGTTTATAGCTCTACTTCTATCAATCATTCTAAACAAAATACTGCATGCAAAAATACTACTCACATCTTCAGCTTGTTACTATGCTTAATGAGGAAAATGCACGAACCTTTAATTATAATTCAGTTCTGTCAATAGACAACTTTCTCACATTTGCCTTCAATGAATCATTGACACGTTAAAATTAATATTTATGCTGACCATTACACCCTGTAATTTGTGCATGATAAAATTGGACAGTACCAATTAGCAAGAATAACCACGTATCTTCGTGGCTTAACCTTTACCAAAAGTAAAGTAACTTTTATAAACAACAGTACATACCGTATTGTCCCGAATAGTGTCCCTCCTTAATTACAATTAATAACCCCACAAGCCCCATTTAACTATGTTAAATTTGACCCCCAAAAAACTGAAAAATAATTAGTGTCCCGGGACACCATTCGAGACAATACGGTACGTCTAATGGCTAAAGAATTTTTTGAGGTTAGACTTTAATCTACAAAGCCTCATTCTCTTTTACTTTTCTCACTACTTATCCTACAATCGAACTCTGCATCTATGCAGTCTACAGACAGAGGGGAATTAACTAGAATGAATAGTCAATTGTGGTTCTAACAGTTAGTGAACAATGGTCCGCGATTAGCCATTGTATTTCTATACTACTATTAGGAGGATTAGATGAGCTGTTAGCGGATACCTACTTACGCCGCATTGCATTGCATTCCACTTTTCCTTTTCCGAATGAAACAACATTTTACAAGATGTTGGCTAAATTACATATAAAAAACATGAATTAGAAGTAAAGTAGGTTGTTTAATTCTATAAAGCGTATTTTACACACAGTTAAACTTTATTTCGTTCGTAATATAACTTAACTTATTCAGAATGATTGAACGCTTAGAGCAGAAACTAATTATGCTGAATTGCTATTTTCTTTCAAGGTTTTTTATTAGATTTTTTAGTTGATGACTATCAAATACGGAATTTAAAAGCAAAAATTCAGGTGAAGAATTTCATAGAGTTTGAGAGTTTAATAAATAAAAAACATTTTAGTTCAGCGTGGGGTGGGAGGAGGAACTTAGAATAATACCAAATTAAAGTTGATAAATACCGTTAGTAACTTGCATGCTAAGTAAAGTTTCATCAATTGCTTGTTGCTTGCATCAATTTTAATTTCAGAGCGTTCGATCGCTTTGCGTAAAGCTGGAAATAAATGCAACTGTATTCACGACTTTAACGTTCTTTTTCAGTTAATTGTTCTAAAATATTTTAAGTTGAAGTAAAGATGCTTGCACCAGGGACTTTACTGTAAAAGCTGAAACCTTATGAACAGTAATTAATACACGCTTCATCAGTACAGGAACATCTTGTTTTACTTATGCTCGACTTCAAGCATTTTTGGTTTGAAATTTGACTAATAAAGCAAGTCTATTCCTAAATGTTTGACGTTACAGTAAAATTGATAAAGATACATGGGATGGGAACTGCAAATAGCTTATCAAGTAGAGTTGAACAACCGCTATTAGTTTGTGAACTTGGCTCTGGTTGTAGGTTTTTACTCGAATCAATGCAATGTAGACAGATTAAGTACCATTAATCTGACTGGGCTACGGGTTTCTACCAAATGAAACTCCGACATTCATACAGAAGACCATTTAATTCTGTACTTGCAAATCTCCGATGTACACAGAGGCTCCAACTTCATTTAATCGCTTAAACTTAACTACTACCTTGCCATCAAAATTACATAATAAATTGAAATATGATTGAAACCTACCAATTTCCAGATCCAATCCAACTCAAGAGATAAAATTTATTTCCAAAAAACTACACCGTTTCCCCCCATTTTTAACCCACTAGCAATAACTTTCACCACCAAACACTCACTCTTGTCCTAATAAAACCTCAAAATAATGTCTGTAAATTGTCTAAAATAACCTCACTCACTCCCCCATCCACCGATCCTGACAATACTTAGTTATAATATTTACTAAGTGCTGCACAGGGTGAATTTAACCGAATTACTAAATCTCTCACTTAAAGTGTGAAGAGGCCCATAACCCAAATGCACATACAATATTAAGATTAGAAGGCGAAATATTTCTCTTGAGAGAGTAATCAAGTAAATATTTTCACCTGTAGAATGGAACGAAATAACCTGAGGGCAAAACTTGATACAAACTTCAATACCCCTGTACAAAATAGGCACTAACGAACAACTTATTCAGCCAACAACATAACTAAATGTACTATCCTCCTATTCCTAATAAGCAAGCATCCTACTTAAAATTTATTGAATGTAATATAATGCAACAGGTAGAAGGATTGGGGGCTGCATTTCTTGACTACATCGGGGACCATGAAATTCTCACAAGAATGAAAAAAGGGTTGCTTTAACTTAATCCCAAGAAGACGTAAGATAAGAAACCCACCTACAATCTACCTTCATACCTCCAACAAGCTCAGGTGGATTCCACTGAACTTAACCCAACTTTCTTACATTAGAGAAGTTGGTTATAAGTTTTAAAATTGACTCAAGGCACCGGTCTGTCGGTATGCATTATTCATAGCCCGTGTTAGAATTTCCTTAAAGGTTGAACTCCACTTGGTTTTTTGGCTCTGGTGACTACCGATCTACTAGTGCAGTACAACTACCTGAGTTGAAGATATGCCTTTAGAGGAATTGATGTTACATACATTGTCAGATGAAATGAACTGTAGGAGTTAAAACTTGCATTGAATTAAACTGATGTTACTACGAAACTAACTTTACTTTACTTTACTAAGGTAGGTAGGCATAATGTTAAGGTTCTTAGGAGTTTCTACTTTTATGACATTATTACTACAAACTTTACTACTCGTAGTCCAAAACGAAGGGGGATGCTTCGGCTGAAGTATAAATGCCAGGTATGCATGAGTTTAAAAGATTGTTGTAGAAATATTGTATTGTGTGAAGAGGATTGGGAAATGTTTAAAGATATCATTGACTGATTACAAACTCCTAAAACAGGATTTTGAGAGTTTAAACTTTGAAGGTTTAAGCTTTAAAAGTTGAATCAGACTGTAGCTGGTTGGCTGAGATTGCATATGTTCGTACTAGGTATTTCGATCTAGTTGAAGTAAAGCTAAGAAGGTTATAAAGAAGGTTTCCTTCGGTATTCGGTAGGAGTTTATCATGAAGGATATTCATGAATCATGAAGGTTTGATGCTCAATAAAATTTTAGATTAAGGCAAGTGTTAGATTGCGAGGTTGAGATTGGTATTGTAGTACTTGCTTTAGTATTGAATTGAAATTAGTTTGAAAGGCATCAGAGAGGAAATAATATTTAAAGAGGGGGGTTTATTGTAGCAAGTTTCGTTGATCTGGTTCATTTAACGTACTTTCTACAGATGAATGATTATTGGAGATATGCGTGGACACGGGTGAAGAATTCCAATGCCTATTACCTAAGTTGCTTTCGTTTTAAAGTTTCGTGGTTGCATGCATCTAACGATAGCTTTGCAGGATTTAAACCTTGAAGCATTGGTATCGTAGGGCCTTCGATTGTATTATTTAAAGTTTAGTGTAAATGAAAGTGCTATTCATACGTAAATACCTTTTCACAGTTAAATAGATATTTTATTATACAAGAAACTATTTGGCCCATTTCTTTCGAATTTCAATGATGCCAATCTCACTTTATTTTTAACGGAGGTCACCATTCCGAAATTTCTCACTGAATCTTAGTGAGAGATTATTCTTAATTCAAGAAAGTCTACAAACCTGGTACATTATGTCCATTGAAAGTCATATCCACTGCATGCGGCCCGGTCTCATGCGGAACGAACACAGCTCGGAACCGATGATCACCCAAAGCTTTGACTTGACTTGTGACACGTCCTCCATCAACTAATATGGCTAAATGACCCGGCCCAGCTCCTCGACCATCGACTAGAGATTACGAAGGTTAAAAATATGAATTTAACTGGAAATTGCACCTTTTTAAATACAACAAATAACAAATCCAAACCGGGCGAACTACGTTCTAGAAAGAGCAGAACAGTTTCTTTTTAAAACTTACTGTCGATTTCTACCGGTCTCCCCACAAACCCTTTTGGCACACGGGTAACGTTTATGGCGTTAGGGTTGAATACAGCAGCTCTAAACGGAGATCCGTCAATAGATCGCTGCCCAACCGTAATGTTTATTAAATGCTCTCCAATCTCAACTGGAGAATACTTGGCACTGACATTATATCCTGAGTCAACAACATGCGTAGGAATTCGACCGCTTGGACCTGGAAATACAATAAATTACACTCAACATTTCATTTTAAGATGGATATTATTCTAGCCTTGCTTTTTAAAGCATACCTTGAATTTCCACATCAATACTTTCCAACGGCGTTTGTCCGAATTCAGAAGTTATAGTTATGGTAGGGCTAGAATTGATCAAAACTACCCCAAGTCCATCCCCATCCACGACCAAATCCCCATGATATCCATTTCCATTAACATTTCCATAACCACCGCTACTCCCTTGCTGTTGAACCTTTGTAGATTCAAATTGCTCGTTAATCGTTGTAGTTTTGGCACTTGATGAGTTCAAACTTTGATTATGATGCTGTCGCGTGGATTCCGAGAAGTTCTTCAGGGCCGAGGCTGAAGTAAGGTTTTCGCTGGAGTCTGAAATCTTGGTTGCTTTAAATTTTGAATTCAGTTCTGCATTTAAATGGGATCCATACTTCAACCTTGCATGGACGGCGTCCGTATTATCTTGGAACATTTCTTTAGCATTTGTGTCCAAAGATCTGTATTTACTCGTACTGCTTGTAGATCTGCTAGTTGTAGCGTCGAATGACGCAGACCCACTTGATACGTGTTTACCAACACCGCCTCCCATTCCGTAAGGACTGCTGCTACGTCCGATTCCAAATTCTGTGTCAAAACTCCGGGTTTTTCCATGGACCGGTGGAGTACCTTCTTTATGTCTACGGGATCTGCTGGATCCAACTCGAAGGCTGAAGGGGGAACCTGGTAGTAGTTAAGTTAAATTTTGTATTTAATAACTAATTTATCAAGTCATACAGTATTTTTAGATTACTTTATTCGACCTTTGCTTTACATATTACAACAATCCACAAAAATACGGAAATGTAGCACAATATGTCACCCTCAAAGATAAATAGGATAAGGAATACTCGCAGATATTCTGGTTATATAAAAAATAATAATGCATAAAAATGGATTAAACCTCGGATTTCTCTCCCATTAAAGTAGACATGGACCCGATGCTTTCCACCGTTTAACACGGGTAGTAAAATCCGTTTAACTCCATCCACGATAAACTCAGTTTTGTACGGTATCGATCTACAGGGTTAGAAACATTCATACAAGAGTTCATTAAATTGGCTTCAGTATGAAAAACCTGAGTGACATTTCCCCAAATAATGTAATCTAGCAGGGTCATAAATCCTATTACAACAACATACTCAGCTAATCCAAGCAATCGTTCTAACTTTTCATTCGGTGATTTTCTAGGATTTTGTACGTCAATTTATTTAAGCAGAAAATGGGCTTTGAAGGTTTTCAATTAAAGAGAGAGATAAATCGATAAAACTGTTTGCATTACGATTGTGACATAAGTTCGCGTTTTCTATCCATGCTTTAGAAAAAAACGGCCCGTAATAATATTGCCCTTTGTAAATATCATACGTTATATATTTTAATTGAGTCATCCTGGGCAAGACTAGCCGTTTAGTGGGGAGAATTCATTTTACTATTATGAAGTAATAATAATAGCATTAACATTTATTAGGCTATGAATAACCGTTTTAAACCAAACATATCGTATTACTTGCCTTCCTTCGTGGGTCACGTCTATATCGATGTCTCCCAAACCTCCCGTGCCACGAGAATCGCAAATAAACACAAAGGGTAAACCGGGCAAGGCTCCTTCCAAAGTATCCAGCTAGAAACCCATGACAGAAGACAAATTTAAGCCCAGAATCATTTTGTTGTATGAAGTATTACACATTTTGTTGAAATATCTCATAAATTGTGGTGTAATTTCCAGTTCATTTACAACTGAATTGAACGTTGTTAAACTTACCAGAACCCCATTAGGATCATACACAAAACATGGAAAAGGAGAGCCTTGAATGTCCTTCCCTTTGTACATAACAGTAACTTTCCATTCTCCAGGTTCGTCAGGTTTAAAAGTTGCAGCAAATCCTTCCAAAACTTTGTTGACTGTACAAGGTAAACTGTTTCCACTTGGTGAGAGGGCAACAACTTCCATAAACTCGAGCTTTGCCCCCGCTGGACTAGAATCTTGGGGATTGACTAAAACTTCCACGACTGATCCAACAGCACAAGGGGCCAGCCCTGAGTAGCTTATTTCGGAAAGTCGAGGGACCACACGGCACTTTAGCGGAGATCCTACTACGGGCTCTCCTTGGTATTTTACTACAACTTCGTGGATCCCGATTTCTGTCGCGGTAAAGGAGCCCTTTCCGAGTAAATCTGAAGTAACGTTGACCTTGCAGTCAACCTTTCCGGAAGGACCTTTAACCTCCACGGAGATCTCACGCTGCTGAATCTCGTCTTCTAGAAGTTCCACGGTGAAATTTATCTGGAAATTTGTCAAGTTAATACTTTTTTTGCTTTTTGATTCACCCGTTTAGTTTATTAATCTCTACACTCACTGGATCCCCTTTTCGATAAATATTAGTCTCCCATGTTACAGAAACCCTTTGCCCTGGAGGAGCTCTTTTTGGCAGCCATTGATACTGGGAAATGTAGGCCATTACGCCCAAATGATCTACGGAAGGGTCTGCCATGTCTTTTGGCCTTAAGAGTGAAGTAACTCCAAGCTTTTCTCCACCCTTCATTCCTATAAAGATTAGTTATTACGTAATCTACAAACGTCATTCAAACCATAATTTAAGTTTACAAGGGTGTTCATAAGATTATTACTTACCCATTTGAATATTTGTTTCCCAATGGTCCTGCTCCATGGACATGTTATCCATTCCAGGTACTGGCCCTCCCAAAGATCTAACTAATTCGCAAATAATCTCTCCGTTGTTCCAGTCCGTCTACAAATATTAAACGGTTATAATTCTCAGCTATAACCCGTACGTACACAAAGGTAACAACTTTAGAATAAAACTCACCGTAAAATTAGAAATATGCCTCTGCGGCAACTGATTCCTGACCCAATTAAGCGTAGTCTTATACCCCGCTCCATTCTCCTTCATAAAGTACGAAAGATAAGTCATCCCAGAGAGTTCGTCCAAATGGGGAGATGCCAAGTACTCAGGGTCAAGGACGATAGGGACTCCTAGCTCTTTCTTCGCAACTTCCATAGCCACCCTACAGTTCCTCTCTCCATCATTTGGGTCTAGGTTCCTCCAGTGGGGAAGAAGTCCTGGACGACAATAGTCAACTAAGGCCGAAAGGTTCCTCCCACTACTCCAGTCCGTCGTCAAGTTTTTTATTTCATTCTCTGGAAGGACTGAGCGTAGCCATGCAAGCATAAGTTTCTTAGGAGGAAATTTCGATCGCCCGATTTGATAGCGGACGATTAATGACCAGATTAGTCCGAGAATCAGTTTCAAGTTCCCGTTTACTATATCGACGTTTCCTAGTGGAAAAAAATTAAAGCAACATTCATTCATTTCTGGGTTTCAAGAACATAAATTGTCCTAATCTTGTCTACTTTTTGTAGGCAGATAGGATAGGAAATTGATTGAGTTATCAACCCACGAGCTCACATCTGTCTGTGGTGACGGTATTGTATTTTGTATTCCTATACTAGATAATTTTGTGTGATAAAAACAAGCAGCATACAAAAAGACGTTGTTCATCATCGCAAAAAATAGAGAGGTAAATGTTTTCAGGACAAAGTAACAACTCGCCCACACTTATTTGTAACCTGTCTCGAACAAAAACATTACCATGTCATAGTCATTCATGTTGTATGAACCATGTGGTAAAGTAACGTAGGACGGACTACTATGATTCAATACATTTAAAAGGATGGAATGGAATTGCATCGGAGCAATTAGGATAATACGTCACCACACCTTCTTGACAAACAATACATTAAAAAATTAACATCTTCCTAAAAGTTTCTTGGTTAGTGAATTACTTCCTCCACCTACCTACGTAACTGAAGTAAGGGCTTGACATATTTAGCATCAAGTAAATATTTTCATACCGATCTAAATACCACTTCAAATTTTGGTACTTCATAATAGTAGTTTAGTTTTGGTACATGATGCATAGCACTTCATTTACAAGTATTTTAGGCACTCATCTCATCACGAAAATGAAGAAAAACATGACCGTTTCCTTCCTATCTTATGTTTGTAGTTGACACGAGTTCAATTCAATGATAAAAGCCTTTTAGTTCAACTTGTTTCAATGCAGTTATCTCGTACTTTAACCATTCATTTTGGGTCAAACACATGCCGTGCCTTGATTGTTAGGTTACAATGCGCGTATTAAGTGAAATTATGCAAATGTTGTAAAAGGTGTCATTATTATTTCTACCATTTGCTAGAAAACTTTAAATTAAAAATTAAATTAACAGCTGAATAAAAAACTCCTCGTGTACGAAAAATAGCTTGTAACTAATAATGGGAAATAAATGGAAAGATTAGCTCTAGCGTTTTTCCTGAAACTTTTAAAGTTAAAGGTTATTCATGTTGTGCATCTCGTGCAAGGAAGCCTAGACGCACCGTTCTAATTAATATCCCATATTGTGCTGTACTGAAGCTCGAATTAGTAGGAAAAAATTCAGGAATGTAATTCCTCCCTGAAATTATCAGAAATTAGCATACGGGTAATGGCATCAGTTTTAGCCGTGAATCATTCGCATTCCTCCTAAAGTCAAAAGTATAATTCAACAGGATTTTAATGCCTTTTAAACTGCAGGTTTGTCCCCTACCAGTGCCTAGCCTGTTGTATCTTCAATACTGGCTACAGAAGACCGGTTTGGATTTTAAGGAGTATTTAAGAGGCTATTTAAAAAAGTAAATTGCGGATTTCAAGTGGATTGTGTTTCTCATAGTTTTTTTTATCTATTTAACTCACTGTAAGGGAAAAAACATAGTAGAAGAAGAGATAGGAATATGATAGGGTATTATCTTTACAAGAATAATTAAAAATTCTTCTGCTGAATTAAGTGCCTACCCTTTGGCAGTACAGGCAAGGTTATCGCATATTTAAATTCTTCTCACTCTTTTAATCAATCTGCTCATAGGTTGTAAGCTTTAAGTTTTATACTGAAATATAAGCTAAGGACTGTGAAGAAGGCTTTATACCGTAAAATATAATTTGGCTTCATTTTCCCCAGCAATTTGTATTCATGCAGCATTATAATCTCTCGATTTTAAAAGGAAAAATGTTTAAAAATGCTTTAAATGCTGAGTATAATTTCTATGCATTAGAAGTCTTTCATCTTATCCTTTTTGCACTACAACACACAAGGTATTTCTAGAATTTTTAGAACTTCCGTTAATATTAAAGTGTTCATTATTTTATCGATTGTGGCTGTTACTAAATTTAGTCTGTTTAACAGATATCGCGTTTTTTACCATTCTGAAGAAACATGACAAACGTTATTCGTACCTATATTGACAAGTTTAACTCCATCCGCAGATATGGCATCTAAAGCTCGCGTAACATTTTCCAGCATTTGGTGCTGATTTTGAGGTTTATGAAGCTTCCTTAATGTTCTCTTCTGCAAGGCTTCAACAAGGGCTACCAGTCTAGTTCCATCGCATAAATCTGTACTTAAGTCCTCCACCGAGAGGCCAAGAGGTCTTAGATGTTCATTAACCCAATTTCTGAAAGTATGGGCCTGAATCTCTATCCATAGGTCTTCGTTTCCTTTAATCTGCATCCCTTTGGCTGCATGTCCTTCAGGGCTTCTGGCCAGCAGTCCGACCTTGAGTTGGAGATAAATTTTGGAATATATAAAATTAAATGGAATGGCAAATTGTTACCAAATAGGAAAGGTATTAAAATTCGGTAGTTTGAATTCCTAATAAGAACATAATAATGTTACTACTACATTTCACTCAAGCGTGTGTTAATCTACCTATCCGTACTGTCTTAATCTAATCCATACCCCAATGTACATTCCACTCTAATGTGGTTTGTTATGCATTTATTTATGAAAACCGTATGAATTGCATTTTTCATCTGATCTTAGTTTCCTTACGTAATGCGAAACATGAATGGTTTTATTCGAGGTTAGTTAGTTTTTTAAATAAACTGTTTTAAATGTCTAAAAATTAAACTTAAGCTAAACAGTATGAATGAAACACTGCTCCTATGACTGTCCTAATCTCCATTAACCATTCATTCTACAAATTAGAGTTTTCAGGTTTCTGCTGAATAAATTCTTCCCAATCTTCAATCAATCAATCAGGAATTCATCATTTCCTTCCACTTCATTTCTACGAAACGAAATCTACAAATCCAACATAATAAACCATTTGCTTGCGTTTTTTCACAAGCTGTATTTCACGTAATCGTTCAAGCTTTTATTTTAGTCTCTGCGATAAAATGTAAGGTGTAAACTAATATTATTCCAATTTTTACATTCTATCCAACCTGTCTGTCTTCCTTGCATATAAACTTAACTAAAATTCGCTTAAGTTAAACAAACATACAAAAATAAATTCTATCATTATGCAATTTCCTCCATTCCTCATCCAACTCTTGATTTCAATCCCACCTAAACAATCATCCCCCACCTTAAAACCTCAGTCCAAATCCCATTCGGTCTTTGAACAAATCATTCATTCAGTCTGCGACTATCGAGGTCATAAGCATGTCTCTGCCTCTCAGGTTGACTTATTTTTTAAACTTTAACACAGTCAACAATCAAAAGGGCTAACTCTTCTTAACTCTAATATAATTTGTTCTATACCAAATTAACTTGTTCCTATACGGCATTAGTTTTGGTGGTCGACGTATGTAGCACTAGAAATAAAAAAAGCTTCTACTAGGCAAAAATACATCCTTACATGATGACATGACATAATAACTTCTTGCCATACCATTTTAAATGTATGTAACATATTTTTAAACATACTAGGTAGCTAACTCATGCATTCATATGTATGTCAGTGGATTGGGATTTTTCTTCATATCTGCTTGCCTGCCTGTCCTCCGAAGGCAATGAGATTCCCATATTTGGCTCTTGACTATTATGGAAGTGTCCTATCTATCGCCAGCTCATTCAGAATTCCTTCGTTAGTAAATCTACCAACAACTTCCTTGCCAATCTATCCCTAACAGAAAAAAAATAATTCCTATCCCAATTCCCATTATTTTCATCATCATCATTTCACTCTCGATCTCTAAACAATATAAAAATAAAATCAACTACTACTAAAAAGCAGACTAAGTCCTCTTCGAAAAATTCTTTATCTATTGAATTATAGTCCACTCTTTTTAATTCCCATGCAGCATCACTGCACTCGAACAAACAAATCCAGAGGAATTTATTCAAGCGGGTATAAATCATTGGAGAATATGAATGCTTAAGACTTTTCTATATTATTTTTTAATTATTATTCCAAAGCAATTTAAAAGCATGGCTAATTCCGTGTTACAAAGTAGGAAGACTCAGATTAAAATCCTCCTTGACTTTTAACCAGTCTCATTTACATAAATCATTTGTTATCTCCCAAGTACGTATGTATGTGTACTCGGCCGAGTGAAGATCTGTCTGCCATGATAAAAGCTAAGACTTACCGTTGATATGCGATTCTCGTCTTGATCCAGCATCTTCATTTGTTATGTGTGTTGTTGTTGTAGTAGTTTAGTTTCTCTATTCTACTACCTATGAGGGTTATTACTATTTAAATATTGCACTATTGGACTGGGTATTATAATAACTTATGTTTATTATTCACGGTGATGACCTTTCCATGCATAACAAACCAAGTATTTTAAGCTGGAGAACGTCCACTACTCTTCATTAAAACCATTTAGTAAGCCAGCTCAACTAACTATGCATGTAGAGCTAACTTAAGTAAGCTAACTAATGCTACCTGGTTGGATGCACTGAAAGTCAAACCTTCACGTTCAAGGCTAAACTAATCATCCTCCCGTTGGTCTTAGGAGAGGATCAGTTCCTCATAAATATTTTTCTGATTTGATTTACTCTGTAGTAGTACAAAATAACTGCTAAAATTAAACCCATGCACAATACAATACTCCGTCCAAGGAAGTAGATAACTAAAGCTTAAAAGGTTTGACTTAGAAAAATTCACTCGAATCAAAACAAATTCCCACGGTCACAGACAGCTCCAACTCTGCAGATTGGCATTTGCATTTACACACTTTATTAATAATCCTATAATTTTATAACCATTTTAATAATAACACAAGCTATTAATCTCACTCAACTACTACTAGCATTACTTACTACTAAACTATTCACTGATGGTTATGAACTGCCTGCTTGCCTTCTGTTATCTCAATTGTGTAGTGTATTGTCGTCGTAATCGTAGATAGATTTACGAACTCTCCCAGGGACATATAAACCCACGAACAAGCAATCTTATTTTATAGCAAATCCATGCCTTAATAATTCTATTAATGATCTTGATCCTAGCAATAATCACATTTATTTTACAATATTATGAGCAACTCAGTCAGTAGTAATATTCATACAAGAAGACCGTTTAGCACCATTACAGATTTCAGGACTTTTTTTATAATTTGTACTTGAGAAGACCTACAGTACTAAGTAGTTACGTTTACAATTTATGATTGTCTATTTTTTGGCAAATTGATGAAAAAAGTGAAATATTAGCAATCACTATAAGATTAGCAATCTCATCCCAACAACCACGAACAACGAAAGGGAACGAACCACACGTGAGAGACAAACAAGGGTAAATATGTCAAAGACGACAGAATAATCAAAAAGGGACATAGACAGGGGGCAGGGGGATGAAGCGAGTGATTTTATTATATAATCTTTTTCTACAATTAAATTATATTATTATCCTTTCTCTCGTCACATGGTATAATTATCCTATTGTAAGTATTTAATTGTATTAACAACAGAGCAAGTAGACACCGCCGTCTTGGTGGTTGGTATTTAGTATGATTATTATTATATACAGACAATCAACAGGTAGGAGAGACGGCTCAGGTGCGACTGAAATGGGTATATGGGATAATTTTTAAAGAGGAGGCGGTGTGGTTAGGTTACCTTACTTTTTTAGGAATCCTCCATACAGCAACATATAGATAGATTCATAGATAGATTCATAGCTCACAGATAGCATACAAAACTAGTGAACAATCTTGGCTAGTTTTTAAAAGCAAAAACATTATAGCATACCTCAAATACAATTAAGCTCTATACCTTCCTGATGCTAAAGCCAACTAAAGGGTTACGGTGTGGAATGAAGCTAGCATAAAATTGCATACAATCGTTACAGAATCTTAGCAAGCCTCTAGTTCTATGTAGGCGTAAGGTATTGCGTTAAAAAAACTTATAAACAGCAACAGCAGCATCCCCATGCTGGATTCTTTTGGCTTTTAAACTTACTTCTAGTGAAGCAACTGGTAGGATACAAAGTTAGGCAGGTAACTCTTAAGGAATGAAGCCTAGATGTTGTACCCTGTATAGTATGGCTTTGAGGAGTAGATCTATAGGACGAGTATTTTACTATTCTCTGCTTTATTAGTTTACTATTACTGACTGTTGACTGTGTGAGAGATAAGCCCACAGGGAGGTTTGCTAGTTGATTGTGTCGTTCTATGATGTAACGGGCTAAAGGATTCAATTCCCAAGCCTTTCTAGGTATAAAAGCACCTAGAGTCGTTCTCGTTACAAGAATTATATAGAGATACAACAGGTAGAGACAGTTTAACATTATAAACGCTGCTAGCCATACGCTACAGATTCGAATGCTTACTTTCGCTTACATCATCATCATCAACATCGTCGTCATCATCATTGTTGTCGTTAGATTTAATAAAGCCTTTTTAAAGAGATGCATCATGTATGTGCAAATTGCACACTGGGCGGCATTCGGCATTGTATTATATTGAGGATTTTGTATTCAATTAAGGGGGATATGACAAGCTGAATGAGTCGTCTCTGAAAGCCTTGGATGGATGAGTTATTTTAAGCAAGAATTAACAGTGATTCCATTTGGTAGTTAATTAATATGACACTGATTACTATGCATGCGGAAGGCAGATATAAGTGTTAAAGTAGGGTTTAATAGTTATTACATGGAGGCGTGTAGGTACTGATGATAAATTACGTCGTTAAAAATAGCTAAAATCTACCTAATTGAAAGGCTTTATGAAATTGAAAAGGTTACCTATTGAAAAGTTTGAATGAAATTTACGTGGTTGGTGGCATTAGTTTTTCAATGAGGTATTCTATTAGATATTTGCTATAAAAATCTGTTATTTAAGGGTCTTATTCCATTTTTTGGTTGTTTTGTTAGACTCACTTTGTAAGGAGAATTTGGCATGAATGAAGCCACGACAATGAGAATGAATGCGATTTCATCGCTTCGAAGATAAACTTACAGTTCAGGGCTTCATTATGTTTCTTTAAAAAATTGTACGGCCGTAAAATGAGTTTCCAACATTAAGTTTAACGTATACAAATAATTTATTCGAAACTAACATAAGTAGGCGTAGTTGCAATTAACACCGGAAAATTAGGAAATAAAAATAATAAACCAAATAGAATTAAAGTAATAATAAACCTATTTTAACCTTATGCGTACCTACTACAATAGTTACAGACAGTAAAGTTTACTAATAACTTAATACTGTGTTTAGTGACATTTACAATGCATACGCCAAGATATACTAGGGGATTGTAAGGTTTAACTGAATGAATGAGCAAGCGAGGCTCTGCGAAACACGAAAGATCGATGATATTATTTAAGAGTAAATATGGGATGGAAGTGGTTACTTTACGTTGGTTGGTGGTTTGTTTATGTAATGAAATTAAATAACTCTCTACCGATTCCTCTAGCACAGATTTAGAGTTTCTTCACAGAATAATAACACAGATAGGCAACGCAAATCAGCAGCAGCAGGTAAATAATATTGAATCAGTTGTAAATTGACATAAGCATGGCTTCAGATTTTCGATACTGGTGGCCCTATTCATAGAGCCGTTCAAGGACGCCTCATTCACTTTCACTTTCATTCCTTATTTACCTTACTAATCATGATCTTAAATCAAGTATGACACCTCACCTGCTTATTATTATGAACGCCGTGACTATGCGCCCTGTTACGTTGAATCTATCGATGAACTATCTAAACTTGTAGTAGTTCGTACATAATAATCTGCAAAACAATAGTGTGGGCTAAGTTCACCATCAGAAAAATATGTAAGTCGTGTTTTTAACTATTCTACGCGTTTTAACTTCTAAAGTCCCTTCAGCCGCTGCTGCAAGTACCAATGGTACTACCTTTGCTTTCATTAGTGCTACAAATCATGCTGACTTTATTTAACAACCGTAAATTTCATAGTTGGAAACATGATGACATAATTTAAGTCGGCTATTTCCTTCGAGGTTTTTATCTGTCAGGCAGTTCACGTCGTTAATTTTCATTTATGATGTTTGTCTCTCTAAAATGTGTACGCATGTTGGGTGAATAGAATAAAAGTTTTTTTGCAAGAACGCTTGTGAATCTTTGTTGTAATACTAGTAGATATAAGGCCAATTAGGTATGAAACGTAAGCCGAGTTTCTAACATGCGAGTCAATATAAACAGTAATAAACAGTAGCCTTGAATAATTAGCGGATAGGAAGACAGTAATTGGTTTTATTTCAGTTCTCAGGCTTCACAAGGGAATAAAATTGCCAGGTCGACTGTACCAAAAAACCAGTCCACAAAACCAAAGGATTCCCTTAGTTTATTCCTTGGACTTGGACTTGAATTGGGCAATAATATTAACCACAATCGTATCAGAGTTTCGCAGCATTTTGGTTGCGGTAGTAGTAAGTAGTAGTGGTAGGTAATGTAACGTAACCAAGGGAATTTCACAATGCTCGACAAATGCGGTTTTGCTGTGGATTCAGAATGATTTTATGGGAGATTTGCACAAAGAATACCCACAAGAGTAATAGATAGAGTTGTTACAATAATGCACTTTACTACAGTGGCAAAATGAATATAATCATAATTCCATATCCAAAATTTTTTGTATCCTATTAGATTCTATATTGTTTTATAAGCAGGATCTGATTACAGGTCGTTGGCTTTATGAATTCTAGTACAAGTAAACCATTTACTGAAGTTAGTAGGTAGACGATTTTTCAAAATTCAAAAGTAGGATCAAATCAAATCAGGACGGGTAAAATTTTGTCATTTCATGTAGTATCTAGCCATACTACTGATGCTTAAAATTGTAAAAACATTAGGACAAACACAACGGACTTTTGGTGGGCCTCTACTACAGTATTGGTATGCTTAAAGGCTAGTACTCGTAGCCATGAGTCAAGAAGGGGGCCAGAGATCAGATGCCCAACACGATGAACACAATCTCAAGAATCCTAGATCAAAGCCTGTAGATCGATCACTTAGGCCTAATAACCATGCTCCTTCCAAGTTAGACTCTAAACCAAAACATGTCCCCAATGTCCCGCACCTGGCTCACCATTTGCATGAGATTGAGTAAGTTACCTAAGTTGGGAATATTATTGGCATGAATAAAGAATTCTGAAAAAATGTAAGGTTTTTCTAAAGCCTGCTAGGACTAGTAAAGTATAGTAATGCAGAATATTAAGTGATTAAAGGACATGAAATTTTTTTAGAGTTCATGAAAGAAAGCTCTATGCTAATTATGACAAGCACAAATCTCCTTATGCGGTTGATATTATTCAACTCCCTCCGGATTATGATAGTTCGACTAATGATAAAATAACGGTTACCGATAGAGAGAACAAGTTGCTTACAAAGAAGATGGGCGAAAGAAAATTTCCTGAAAGAAAAGGTATGCAATTTTATTCCGAATCTTGAAACTGGGGACATGTTTTTAACACAATCCATGTGTATCTTCATGAGAAAGACATTTTTGCTTCTCATTTTTATGAATGCTACATTTTCATTTTTGGAAAGAATAATATAATCTATTAATCAGACGGTGATATGTTCCCCTTCGGAAAAATTAAATTACATAATTAATTACAATATGTTAGTAATGTTCCCGTTAGTATTATTATTCTTTTTCATTCCATACAGACCCAAAAAGAGTAGCAGAACCAACCCAAACATTTATCCCCTGGAGCTCACTCCATCCCCCAGAGTCCCCACCACTAAAGATGGGCTCAATTCCTCTAAAACTGTGGCCCAATTTTGATCAAGTAAATGGAAAGATGTTTAAGGCAAATTACACTCAGACAAAAATTGGAAAAGGCCCTGTGCGTTTTGCAGATGAAATTACGAATGAATTCAGTTCAACAACTACACTACAAAATGAAACTGGTAAGGCTAAAGTCTCCGCTTCAACTTCTGCTGAAGAAGGCCTGAACTTCGTAAAGGACCAGGAGAAAGTCTCATCTTTTGCAAGACTCAGCCAAACATTCGATTCGGATTCAGTTCACGAGGAGCACCTTGGTTTAACTAAATTGGCAGCTAGAGTTGAGACAGGGATCTTAACCGTTTCTGAGGCCTGCGGAATCCTAATTCATACCATATTTAAAGATTCATTCGCCTCTCCGTCGACTATTGATGAGATTCTTCAATCCCAACAATTTCAAGACTTTCGCAACTCCCCTAATGAGTTTCAGGCTTTGGAACATTTAGCCTATTTACTTTCAACCACCAACCGAACCCTGCTAGACTACCTGAATGTTGCTTCTGAGATGGGTATCCATTCCTTGGATAGCATAGGGAAAGAAGAAGCTGCTGATTTTCCTTGGCGAATTTTGCAAACCTCCGATACATTGAGTTCTACTGGAACACACCCAACAATGTAGGACACGACCTATCATTAACGCCTCTAAAAATTCAATACTCAATTATTTAACCGAATGTTCGACCTATCCGCCCAATAGGTTTCCCATCTCATAAGCCTGCTTAATATTCTGCAAGCTTAAACCCATTTGTAAATATATCCTTCCAGCTCAAATGACCACGTTTGGAATATCTTACATCGTGACCCGGAATCGAAAGAAAACTTCCAACTGTCCCTGCTCTATCATCCAGAGACTGGCGAGATCTGCCAAACGATCACTTGCGATGATGATATATTCTCAACAACGTATGCAACTTCAATTTTAGAAGAACCACATGGCAGAAGTTTCCAAAAGATTCGAAGCATAAGCTCTTCAAAAAGGGAAAAGCAAGGGCTGCCCATCCGATGCCAGCCTGGTAGACTTCTTGATACAGTTTCAAGATCCTCTTCTTACATTTGTACTAAACAAACCGTTGCAAAGTCCTGGATAAATAAATGCTCTAAAAGGCTGGATAAAGCTTTGAAAAAGTTTTCCAAATTACCATCCCAAGGGAAATTTTCATCTAAATTAAATACAAGGATTCAAAAGCTAAACGTTTTCGCAGGAATCTTGTATCAAGTGTCGTCCGAATTGACTTTGGCATTTAAGAAAATCCAGCTTGCAACTTCAAGACTTCAAATCATCAAAGATGTTTTGCAATCGGACAAAAGTAAAGTATCTTTGGATGAGCCGTTGACAAAGAGTGTTTCGATGGTCGATGCAATAAAATATCTCAGGTGTGGGATGGATGATATTGATTCGACATTCCATTTAGGAATGTCAAGCCTCGCCTCATCCTCTTCTGGAGTTCAGTTGAAGAAGAAACAAGGAGATGTTATTGAAAGTTTTATGGAGGGGATCGTAGTTCTGAGAAGAAGTCGTGAAGTGGAATATGGATCCCTTCTCATGAGCATTTTGTGTTGTAATGAGATGATCCTTTATTTCAAGGATGATATGACAAAAACTGATCAACAGACTAGGGCCAATGTTGTAATCCTTTTAGACAGGATTGAAACAGGGACGAGTGATCTTATTGCGTCGCTCAGAGAGGTTCAAAACGGGTCAAATACTTTGACCGTTCGGACCATGGCTAGTTTGAGGGAGATGCAAAAGAAGAAGGCAGATGAGGATCGAGATAAAGGAAGTAGCAGGCTGAGGTTTTGGGAACTTTGTTCGAAAAGTCAGGATGATGATTGTGTTCAATGAGTATGTAGTTGTGTGTATTTCCCTAAGAACTTTTGCATTTTGATATCTGTGGCTCAAAATTTTTAGTGTAATAAACCCATAACACATAAACTAGCGGATACAGCCAAGGATTTATTTTGAAACCCATACTGACTCCATTATGCATGTACATTTTTCCGACACTATCGTAATTTTCATTTCATCATGGTAAGTTGCTATAGGCTATACGATACCCATAATTTGTACCAACAATGATAATGATAATTTATCAGCCAAAGATAATAAAGGAATAGTACCAAAACTGAACCTTTAACTTCTAAATAGTGGAATAATTGTAAGACCGTAAAACAAAATTCGAAAACTGCTAACATTTCACTACCTAGTGCTATAATTTTCCTCCAAATAATTTAACTGCTCAAAAGACTACTTACCGTCTCTTAGAGAGAATGCAGCCCTTAAAAGGTACCCTAAATCCTCTCAACCGAAGAGAGCGTTTGTATTAAACCTAATCCTAGCCGATTTACTCCCGGTTTTGAATACTGAATTGTTAATCATGCTCAGGTATGCAACGGCGACCTGGCTACGGGCCTCCAACATCTAAGGCTCATTTGTCTCGTGAAAGCGTACAACAAATACCCCAAAAGACCCTCCTCCCTCCGCTGAATCCCAGGCTTAAGTTAGACGTTCCGAATCCAACCGCTCAGCAAATCCGTGCTCGCTTATCTGGTGGGGTCACAGAAATACCAGAATTCAGCGACACCTGGACAAATGCTTATTCTAATAAACATATTTATCCCGTTATACCACCTCCGGGAAGGTCCATACCTAAACTCCGAATAGAAGAACTAGCCGCAGCCTCTTCTTCAATGCTCACTTCCGGAAGTTTGCACACTCCTTCGCTAAAGAAGCCCATGATGGACAAAAGTATGAGGAAGGATATGCTTGCAAAATTTGATGATGCCATTGCCAACCCCAATGCTAGAATAAGCCAGATGAAGGCTGTGAAGATTAAACGACAACTGGATAGGGATTTGGAAAAACGGTTCCAGCACGCTGAAAAAGGAATATTCCAGGCGGAAATGGAAAAGATGAAGGATAAGTTCTTCGGTGATGTTACATCCGAACTTGGATTTGGATACCAGTAAAACAAATAATAGCCTAGCATAAAAAAGAAAATACTCTTTCTTTAGAGGTTGCTTATCAGAAATATTTTCAAACCTTTCCAGGAATATGAAAGGCACTCAAAGAGCCATAAAAAGTACTTCAAGCTCTCAATCAAACTCACCTAGATACCAGCCTCAAAACACGGCCGACTCGGTGAACTCAAAAATGAACACAATGACGCGAGAATGGGCTGCAGATTCGCAAAAGTTACGCCACAACCGGATACCTATCGAAAGAGGAAATGTAAAAACAATAATAGACGCGAAAAAAATGGGCGCATTCACAATGAATAAAAGCCCAACCACGTTCATGGACAGGAAGCCCAAAGAAGCCATGAAGAGTGAACACCTTTCTCAAATCACTTCCAGTTTTAGAAAGTCACTCCAGCCATACGCCACCAGAGATGTTAGGGAGCTAATTAAAACCCCGGAGGATAACATTATGGAGCAACTATCCGACCAGCATCAAAACCACTTGGAACGCATACAATATGACCAAAATGTCAATCAAAAACCACCTGCCCCTGCTGGTCCAATTGGTCCAACCAAGTTCACAGCCAATCAAGGGAACTCAATACTTCCACAGAAAACCGGATCCGGCTCATTGATAAAAGTCAAAGTATGACACTACCATTTCCATCAAAACTCATTTAGTCTTTTAACTGGCTAGCATCTCAAA